>SNQJ01S0156045.1:4957-17118 GCA_010110895.2 Picea sitchensis | reverse complement strand
GGGTATCAGTGTTTGGAGAAAGGGGAGTCGAGAGTCTTGACTCTCAACTCACGAATTGCGAAAGGCGCTTGCGCTAAGGCCAGGTTGTGGTCATTTGGAGGAGGATAAGAGAAGGGAGAGTCTGCGCTAGGCCCCATAGACGTCTCGGGGATTCTGTCCCTCGAAGAAAAAGACAAAAAATCTAGGTTTCCATAGTGGGTGTGTGATAGCAAGGCTAAGTGCAAGTACTATAAGAGACTGTGTGAAGGCTTGGTGTTGTACCCTAGCTAGAAGAAGGAGGATTTGGCGGAGTGCATGCAGATCTCCTGTCTTGTGCAGAGTAGGATTTCGATGCTATGTGCCTATAAATAGCTTGACCAAAGATAATAAAGAAGATAAGAGTTGGTGGATGTAGCCCCAAGGTGGGGGTGAACCACGTACATGCTGTGTTGCTATGATTTGTGTGATGTATTGATGTGTTTACTTGCTTAGTGATTTAATATAGATGAATGATAGATATATCCGTTGATGCTTAGTGCTTAATGATGTGGATCGATGTTCGATATGACCTATATAAATATTCTTAGTGCTTAAATATCTTAGATCTGGATGAATACTGTGATACTCTGTAGTTTAGGGTTTATCTATGCCGAGAGTAAGATTTTACTACACTGTAACTAGGAAATGGATATTGATGAATGATAACAACTAAGTGCTCTATTAAGTGTTAGAATCAGAGATCTGTGTCCCAGCTAAGGCTGTAGACATCTGAGTCCTTCAACCACCCCTGCCTCTATATTGGGAGAGACTTCATCTGCTCCGCACGTGTCACCGAAAGGGCCAGTAGTTAGGGTTTTGTTGGTGCGTTGTTGTAGAGTTGAACCCTGGGTCTGCCCCTGTGCAAACAAGACTAGTACATGATACAGACCACACTGCGACAAGAGAGGGGCCAAGCAGTTCCAGATTTCACCAATACCTTCCATACCCTACGCACCAAACTGGGTATCAAAGACTCCGAATGACATTTGGTTCTGAAATATCATGGGGCTATACACAGATACATCCAAATTGAAATGGATTTTTTGGATATCTCATCACTCGGTGCTGCTTATCGATATGTTGTTAAAATAGAGCAGAAATTTAAGCATCAGAACAAATGGGAGTTCGGGTATACAAATCCACAACAACCAAAGTATGACAAGACAACCCTAACAAAAAATATCCTGAAAACCAGTCCAAGCCACAAGAAAAGAAGGGTCACGGGAAGATAAAGAAGGACAACGGAAAATGGTGAGATTTCCACAAAATCCCCTGGCACAACACCGATGAAGGTCACGCAAAATAGTCATTGGTGGTCGAGATCAAAGACAAGGAGTCGAACCCTGATTCAGAATCTGATTCTGAAAATATAGGTAAATGACTGATAATTGACACAGACCCCACTGCTATTTTCACGACCACAACAATTCAACCAAAAGAACCAATAGATCCTAAAGAGGGGGAACACCTTTTTCATTCACAGATGTGGGTGAAGGGGACCCCACTGCATTTTATTGTTGATAGCGGAAGCTAGAAGAACCTCATCTCAGTAGAGGTCGTCAAATAGTTGGGATTGTTGACAACACCACACCTGCAACCATTCAACATCGGGTGGCTTTTCCAAGGATGAGATCTTCATGTCAGCCAACAATGCCGATTGTCATACGACATCCATCCCTTAAAGGATGAGGTATTATGTGATGTTGCCCCACTGGATGTCTATGATGTTCTCTTGGGCCAGCCATATATGTGGAGACACCATGCTGTTTATGAGTCTCGATCCCACAGTGTCATTTCTTCTCTAGGGGGTCATCTCTACAGAATACCAGAGGTAGTTCTGACAATTGTTCCACCTAAACAATGCCACAAGGTAGTATCTCATACTGCAAAATTCAGCTTCTTCACAATCTGTTCAAAAGGGGAACAGAAGGACACTACAACCACTACAGCCTCACCTGAAGCACCTTCTAACCAAAAAAAGAAGTTCCAAAAGGTTGCACTAAAGTGCAAATATTCCTTCTGCACACCGTCCTCTCAGCCTCAACAGGTTCGCGACACACTTCCACAAACTAAGCAGCGCGACGTCTCCAACAAGGCAAAGAACTCACCAAGATGCAGATTCAACAAACACTTTTCCCTCTCCCCCGGGCACTCAATGCAATAGAGACCATTTCTTCCTAAGGAGGGAGGATTTATCCAGGTGGATATCGATGGCCACCCAACTTTTCCAACTGGCTCAAAACAGTTTTCTGGCAATTTCGACAATTTACTATTTTTAGGAGTTTTGACTTCTGAGGCTATTTTGAGGGCCAAAATGAAGGTTTTTCAATATAGAGCTTCTCAATCATAATCAAAGAAATCATTGAGCCCCCAAAATGAATCTCCTCGACGATACCTTTCCAACGGGCTATCTTACTCCTAAAACGAAGATCGTATGCGAAAGTTACGACCCCGGGAAGTTGATGTACTAACTTACCCAAACGAGGCCCACATGACTTTTGGCGCTTCATCTAGGGTTAGGTTTTTGGATGTCTAGGGTTTTGGGAATTCATGTTTATTTTTAAAAGGCCTTTAGAGACTCATTGTAATCATCTTCTTGCGAATGTGAGTAGCCATCACATCTCTTCTCAGAGATAAGCTGCCACCATTCTAGCGAGTCTTTCACTCTGTATTTTTACAGTCTCTGTACATTTATTTCATTAATAAAAATCGTGTATTACTGTATCTCTATGTTTATGGTTTCATATATGATACATTTCCATTATATTGTTGGATATCCATGATATCTCTATGCATTTCTTTATTATATGTCATCTCTCATTTCGTGCCGAAAATAATCCAGATCAGTGGTATCGGAGCAGGTTGTTCTTGATCATTTTTTTTTTCAGTGCATGTCCTCGACGAGGTCCAAGTATAGCAATTTGGGTCTCAATATTGTCTCGCTTGAAGACAATTTCTCTCACATGCCCAAGAAACCCTCCATGGCAGAAGAAAAGAAAAATGATGGAGCAGACGATCCTATCCGTTTGTTGCTTGAGAAAGCTCTCATGCGATAGAGGGACGAAATGATGGAGAATTTTTTCCACATTCGTCAACACCTCCCGATAACATCAGGTGCATATTCATCAAGCAACCACTTTGGAGGCACCTCGCCTTTTAAGGTATAGGTCAATTTTGATATTCCTATATTTGAATATCAGATAGATGCAAATGCACTAGATAAATGGTTAAATCTGTTAGAAGGTTATTTCTCTGTTCACAATTTTTCCGACAGAGAAAATATCATCTTAGCGCTCCTTAACGATCTCCCCCATGTCAAACATTGGTGGGAAACTTACTGGGAGAATATTTCCACAGAGGAGTCTGGAATATATGGGACCGAGCCCACTTGGGATTTATTTGTGGATGCGGTAAAGGAACAATATTGCCCTGTTGGAAACTATGAGGACCAGTACATGAGATGGACCACACTGTGGCAAGGGAGGGGCCAAGAAGTTCTGGAGTTCACCAATACCTTCAATGCTCTGCGCACCAAAATAGGTATCAAAGAATCTGAAGGAAATTTGGTTCTGAAATACCGTGGGGCTCTACACAGATACATCCAATCTAAAATGGATTTTCTGGATATCTCATAACTTGGTGCTGCTTATCAATATGTTGTTAAAATCGAGTAGAAATTTAAGCATCAGAACAAACAGGAGTTCAGGTCTGCAAATCCGCAACAACAAAAGTATGACAAAGACAACCCTAACAAACATTCTCCCGAAAACTAGTCCAAGCCACAGGGAAAGAAGGGTCATGGGAGGACAAAGAAGGACACCAGAAAATGGTGCAATTTCCACAAAATCCCTTGGCACAACACCGATGAATGTCACTCAAAATAGTCATTGGTGGTCGAGATCAAAGACAAGGAGCCAAAACCTGATTCAGAATCTGATTATGAAAATACTGGTAAAGGACAGATCATTGACGCAGACCCCACTGCTATTGTTGCGACCGCAACAATTCAACCAGAAGAACCAACATATCTTGTTCTCCCTTGACCAAGTTTTGAGGATTCTTGGTCAGGTTTGACCTATTATTGGGACTTCGACAGGCTGTCGAAGGCAGAGCACAAGACGAAGCAGAGATCGCAGGATATCGACCCCTTTTAGGGCCCTTTTTTGGATTTAGGATTATGTAATGGGTATGGGGATGTCGGCCCATGGGTTTACTCATGCTTAGGCCTATTTTGTAAAGTATATATAGAAGACTAGGCGATGTAATGAGAGAAAGAAGTGGTAAGAGTGCTAAGTTCTAGTATTCAATCTGTGTGATCGAGCATTGTAAGTGCTTTTTGCATACCGTATGAGGCTTGCAGAGCTCAGTGCAAGCGAGTGTAAGAGGTTTAGAAGAGACTTAGTGCTGTAACCTAGCCCGGGGAAGGAGGATCTAGTGAGGTGCACAGATCTCTTGTCCTCTGTGAAGTAGGGATTTTGTGGCTCTATGCATATAATTGATTGAAGAAGCTAATAAGAAGACAAAGAGTTGGTGGACATAGCCACAGGGTGGGGGTTAACCACGTACATGATGTGTTGCTATGCTTTGTGCGATGTATTGAGGTGTTTATGTGTTTACTTGCTTAGTGCTGTAATATAGATGAATGATAGATAGACCTGCTGATGCTTTGTGCTTAATGATGTGGATGGATGTTAGATCTGACCTATATAAAGATGCTTAGTTCTTAAATATCTTAGATCTGGATGAATACTGTGATGCTCTATAGTTTAGGGTTTATCTACGCTGTGAATAGGATTTAACTGTGCTGTAACTAAGAACTGGATACTGATGAATGTTAACTGCTAAGTGCTCTGTTAAGTGTTAGAATCACAGATATGTGTCCCAGCTAAGGTTGCAGACATTTCATTTGAGTTCTACAACCACTGCTGCCTCTACCTCGGGTGAGACTTCATTTGCTTTGCAGGTGTTGTCGAAAGGGCCGGTAGTTAGGGTTTTGTTGGTGTGCTATTGTAGCGTTGAACCCTGGGTCTGCCCTTGTGCCAAAAAATGGTTCTATTGACGGGACTTGAAACTATGATTGCTGGGAACTGAGGAAAAGAGAGATTTGTGTGAAGATCTGAACTGAAAAGGATAAAATCTCTGTGCATAGAACTGTTTCCCTAGTACGTAGTACTTCTTGATCTGTGGAGCTTTGTGCCAAGAGGAAGGGTCGGATATGAAGAAAAGAGGTAAAATCTATAAGTTCTATTCTTTTTTAAAGGTAGGAATAGTGAAAAGTTTTAGATCTGAAAGCTTTGTGCTCTGTAGAAGTAAGATAAGTGGAAATTTTTGTTTCTAGAATATGGATCTAGGTATGGTTGATAGATTTTTTCCTAGCTTGAAAAATAGGGCACTGATAGATGAACAAATATTTGATATAAGTAGATCTGATAAGAATAGTGAAATATATGTTATACCTACGCATATAGAGAATGTTTGGACTAACAAATGGATGCAGGATTCTAGAAAGAATTTTTTGCAGGTTAGTTACTATGATTCTAGTGCGTAGTAGAGGAAAGGTTGGGGATCATTTAAAAGAAAGAGAGGATTAACCCTTTGTTATAGTTGTAGAAGACCGAGACATATGGCTAAGGAATGCCTTGGTAGAATATCTAGTTGTCTTTGTTGTAAAGCTATGGACCATGAAGTATTGGATTGCCCTAGAATGATTGCTAAGCTAGAAAGCATGAATATGAGACAAGAAAACCCTAAGGCAGATCCAAAAACTAAGATTATGGCAGGAACCCAGAAAGAATCAAAGAAAGTATTACTATAGATGAAAGAAACCCTGAATGACCACCGACATGTCAGCATAGAAACAAGAATATGAGACTTCGACATTGACTGTGTTCTGGATGAAGAAACACAGGTGAAAATTATGACAGAAAGAACTTGGGAAACTTTAGGAAAGCCTGCTCTGACTCCTTCATTGGGAGGAATAGGAGTTCGAGCACATCAGGACAAGATTGCAGTGTTGAATTTCAACGACTTCAACCTCGGAGATAAAAAAAACTACATTATGTTCGCCCCATATAAATACCTGACCAAGACGAAGGGGAAGAACTCAAAGATAATCCCCCAGCCGTGGATGATGAACCTCACACAGTCCACCCTGTTAGACGTAATGAAAATCCCACACTTCAGAAGGCACCAGAAAGTCAATGCCTATGTCAAGTTGCTAGTTTCATGTTACCATGGTGGCTACTTATGGCTAGACCACCGTATTATAGTCGATCCGATGCTGATCCATAGGATCATCGGGTTGAGTATGCAAGGACTTGACCCGCAGGAGTTCTACCCAGGAAAATTCACAGATCACGCACTGGCACATAAGATCAAGGATACATACAACGATGTTGAGAAGGGGATGCGAGGCTACAAGGTAGCTTCCATCCAGAATGGCGCAGTGTGCCTATCATGCCAATTAATAGCCGAAAAGATAGTAAGAAAGTTTAGACCCACGCAGGTCACAGGCTTTGTCGTTGACCTCGCGGGGAAGTGTGTAGAAGGCCTACAGATGAACTGGGCGAAGTACCTAGTTAATCAACTGGAACTAGACCACCGCGAAGTGCAAGATCAGGGCTAGGAGTTTCACTTTAGTTGGCTCCTGATCCTCATCGCCTTTGTTTCCTAGGAGATGTGGGAAGGGGAAACCTTCCCAGATATTAAGCCATTTGGGCCACTTGCTGTGAAGTTCAGCACACTCTAGTACTCGAGTGATATGAACAAACAGTGGCAGTCAAACGTTGGTTTTCATACATACTACCTCCAGCTGAAGAGAGCCATCGAAGATGAACCTCGCATGACTCTGAACACTCTACATAGGTTCCAACCCATTATGAAGTTCTTCACATATCGACACTTCATCTGCATTATAGCGCGAGCCGATGAACATAAGGAACAACTTCAGTCGTACTACAAACTCACGGAGGAAAACCTTGAGGAGATCACTAAGGATTGGTCCGCATACCTCCTTATCCTCGCTGACCCTGCAAAGATGTCTAACCCTAAAAAAGACAGCCTGGATGCCACTCACAAAGAAAAAAACACACTTGGAACCAGTAGAAGAAAGAAGAATTATGAGGTCCAAGAATTAAGGAGCGCCTCAGGAAAGACTGCTTCAGTATCACCTGACCAAGGGGGTCATGACAAAGTAGAAGAGATAAATGGAAAGGAAGCTGAATAGAAGCAAGGTGAAGTAACACCGCCTAGAGATGAGGATGATCCTTTGAAGAAGAGGATGTTTTATCCCCATAAACCCTCTTCTCGGAAGAAATCTAGAGCCACTGTGACAAAGATGAAGACTGTACTCAATATCGATGATTTTGACTTCATCATAGCAGCTCTAAATGACGCTTCACTGGAAATAGTGGAAAAAAAAGAAGATAAGCAGGAGGAAATGTATGACAAAATTGAGGTCGAACTCCAAGGGGTACAACAGGTCCTTTAGTCTAGTCGCACAGTCTCCACTGCGCCCCTTCCATCAGGAGAACCAGAGTTGGGATATGAGCCAGCCCAACTCCATCGATTAGTTGGTGCAGTCGAACCTCGCCTTCATCGTGCACAAGAATAAACAGAATAATCCACCCAGGCCTTGAAGAAAGTGCAAGGCATAATCGTAGAACAACGCAAAGTTGCAGAATAGGAGAAGGTTTCTCTCCAGGCCAAGTTTGATGAGGAAAAATCACAGATGTAGCAAGAAAAAGAACAGATGCTCGTAGAACAATTGGAAGTGAAAGAAGCAGTCAACAGAGCACTTCGCTTTGTGACAAGCTTAGAGCCACATGCAGAAGATCGAGTCACACATCAATTAGAACAACTCGCGGAAGCTATCTAGCAGCTACAACAGAGAATAACAGACTTAGAGCTCCACACAATGCCTGACACGTCGCAAGATGTAAGAGATCAAAGAGAAGCAATTGCCCAGAGCGCAGTTGAAAGAATATAATTCCTTGCCATAAAATGCAAGCAACTGAGTGATCGTAGTGCCGAGACATATGAGAAACTCACTGAGGATCCAAAATTGAAGGCACTGGAGTCACAACTCTAGGAAGTGAAGCAACAAGCAGAGACAATACAGGCACAGTTGAAGCCCCTGTCAACTGCGGAAAGAATGAAGCCATCCCAAGGGAAGCGCACCGCCCAACAACAGGTCCACACCGTTCAAAGAAGAGTCATGGAGGTAACTCAGAGGCTCCAATCTGTACAGGATGAGGCTTGCCAATTGTTCGTAGAGATTGAAGGACGAGGAGCAGAACTGGAGCAAGTCATCACTGTAGTTGAACAACGCCTAGAGGGACCTGTCAACAAAGCAGTCATCCAAGAGTTCGTTGAACAGGAGGTCGTGGAACAGTTTCCAATTGTTCGCAGAGATTGAAGGACGAGGAGAAGAACTAGAGCAATTCATCACTGCAGCTGAACAATGCCTAGAGGGACCTGTCAACGAAGCAGTCATCCAAGATTTCTCTGAACAAGAGGCTGTGGCACAACAACAAGTTGAAGCAGCTCGAGCCAAGATTGAGGATTTTAAAGCAGAATTAACCATACCAAAGTGACTCGGGATGAGTCACAGGTGAGTGTTGGGGGCTTGTTGGCCCTTGACCAATTTTTGAGGATTCTTGGTCAGGTTTGACCTATTTTTGGGACTTCGACAGGCTATCAAAGGCAGAGCGCAAGACAAAGTGGAGATCGCGGGATCTCGACCCCTTTTTGGGATTCGATATTATGTAATGGGTATGGGGATGTCAGGCCATGGGTTTACCCATGCTTAGGCCTATTTTGTAAAGTATATATAGAAGACTAGGCGATGTAATGAGAGAGAGAAGTGGTAAGAGTGCTAAGTTTTAGTATTCAATCTGTGTGATCGAGGGTTGTAAGTGCTTTGTGCATACCGTATGAGGCTTGCAGAGATCAGTGCAAGAGAGCTTAAGAGGTTTAGAAGAGACTTAGTGCTGTAACCTAGCCCGGGGAAGGAGGATCTAGCGAGGTGCGCAAATATCTTGTCCTCTGTGGAGTAGGGTTTTTGTGGCTCTGTGCATGTAACTAATTGAAGAAGCTAATAAGAAGACGGAGAGTTGGTGGATGTAGCCCCAGGGTGGGGGTGAACCATGTACATGCTGTGTTGCTATGATTTGTGCGATGTATTGAGGTGTTTATGTGTTTACTTGCTTAGTGATGTAATATAGATGAATGATAAATAGACCCGTTGATGCTTTACTCTTAATTATGTGGATGGATGTTATATCTGACCTATATAAAGATGCTTACTTCTTAAATAGATTAGATCTGGATGAATACTATGATGCTTTGTAGTTTAGGGTTTATCTGTGTTGTGAATAGGATTTAACTGCGATGTAACTAAGAACTGGATCCTGATGAATGTTAACTGCTAAGTGCTCTATTAAGAGTTAGAATCACAGATTTGTGTCCCAACTAAGGTTGTAGACATCTAATTCCTACAACCACCCCTGTCTCTACCTCGGGTGGGACTTCATCTGCTTCGCAGGTGTTGCTGAAAGGGCTAGTAGTTAGGGTTTTGTTGGTGCACTGTTGTAGAATTGAACCCTGGGTCTGCCCCTGTGCATTTTATTGTTGATAGCGGAAGCCGGAAGAACCTCATCTCAGCAGAGGTAATCAAACAGTTGGGATTGCCGACAACACCACACCAACAATGATACAATATTGGGTGGCTTCGCCAAGGACAAGATCTTCGTGTCAACCAGCAGTGCCGATTGTTATACAACACCCATCCCTTCAAGGATGAGGTATTATGTGATGTTTCCCCACTGGATGTCTGTGATGTTCTCTTGGACCGGCCATATATGTGAAGATGCCATGTTTTTTATGAGTCTCAACCCCATAGTGTCATTGTTTCTCTAGGGGGTCATCTCTACAAAATACTAGAGGTAGTTCCAACTATTGTTCCACCTAAACAATGCCGCAAGGAAGTATCTCATAATGCAAAATTCAACTTCTTCACAATCTGTTCAAAAGGGAAACATACAGACACTGAAACCACTACAACCTCTCCCCAAGCACCTTCTATCCAACATAAGTAGGTCGACAAGGTTGTAGAAAAGTGTAAATATTCCTTCTTCACACCGTCCTCTCAGCCTCAACAGGTTCACGTCCACAAATTGAGAATCGCGACGTCTCAAGCAAGGCAAGCAACTCACCAAGATGTAGATTCAACAAATGCTTTTCCCTCTCCTTCAGGAACTCAATGAAATGGAGACCATTTCTTCATAAGGAGGGAGGATTGATCCAGGTGTATATCAGTGGCCACCCACCTTTTCCAACTGACTCAAAATAGTTTTCTGACAATTTAAGCAATTTACTATTTTTAGTAGTTTTAACTTTTAGGGCTATTTTGAGGGCCAAAATGAAGGGTTTTGGAGATCGAGATTCTCAATGATAGTTTATGGCAAGATTTATCCTCCAAAATGAATCTCCTCGATGATACCTTACCAACGAGCTATCATACGGCTAAAATAGAGATCGTATGGAAAAGTTACGACCCGGGGAAGTTGATGTACTAACTTACCCAAATGGGGCCCACATGACTTTTGGTATTTCATCTCCTAGGGTTAGGTTTTTGGATGTATAGGGTTTTTGGCATTCATTTTAATTGTAAAAATGCCTTCAGAGTCTCATTGTAATCATCTTCTTGTGAATGCGAGTAGCCATCACATCTCTTCTCAGAGATAAGATGCCACCATTCTAGCGAGTCTTTCACTCTGTATTTTTACAGTCTCTGTACATTTATTTCATTAATAGAAATAATGTATTACCGTATCTCTGTGTTTATGGTTGCATCTCTGCTACATTTCTTGTATATTTTTGGATCTCCACGATATCTCTATGCATTTCTTTATTATATCTTTTCTCTCATTTCATGCCGAAAATAATCTGGATCAGTGGTATCAGAGCAGGCTGTTCTTGATCATTTTTTTTTTTAGTGCATGTCCTTGACGAGGTCCGAGTATAGAAAGTTGGGTCTTGAGCTTGTATCTCTTGAAGACAATCTCTCTCGCACGCCCAAGAAACCCTCCATGGCGGAACAAAAGAAAAACGACAGAGCAGACAATGCTATCAGTTTGTTGCTTGAGCAAGATCTCACGTGACAGAGGGACGGAATGATGGAGAATTTTTCCCACATCCTTCAACGCCTCCCGATAGAATCAAGCACATCTTCATCAAGCGACCAATTTGGAGCCACCTCACCTTTTAAGGTACAAGTCAATTTTGATATTCTTATATTTGAAGGTCAGATAGAAGTGGATGCCCTAGATAAATGGTTAAATCCGTTAGAAGGTTATTTCTCTGTTCACAATTTTTCCGACAGAGAAAAGATCATCTTCGTGCTCCTTAAGGCTCTCCCCCATGTCAAACATTGGTGGGAAAATTACTGGGAGCAGAGTTCCATAGAGGATTCTGGAATATCTGGGGCCGAGCTGACTTGGGTTTTTTTGTGTGGATGCGGTAAAGGAACAATATTACCTTGTTGGCAACTATTAGGACCAATACATGAGATGGACCACACTACGACAAGAGAGGGGCGAAGCAGTTCTAGAGTTCAGCAATACCTTCCATACCCTACCCACCAAACTGGGTATCAAAGACTCCAAATGACATTTGGTTCTGAAATACCGTGGGGCTCTACACAGATACATCCAAACTGAAATGGATTTTCTGGATATCTCATCACTTGATGATGCTTATCAATATGTTGTTAAAATCGAGCAGAAATTTAAGTATCAAAACAAAAGGGAGTTCAGGTTTGCAAATTCGAAACAACCAAAGTATGAAAAAGACATCCCAAACAAACAGTCTCCCAAAAACCAGGCCAAGCCACAGGAAAATAAGGGTCACGAGAAGACAAAGAAGGAAATCAAAAAATGGTGCGATTTCTACAAAATCCCATGGCACAACATCGATGAATGTCGCTCAAAACAGTCATTGGTGGTCGAGTTCAAAGACAAGGAGTCGAACCCTGATTCAAAATCTGATTATGAAAATAATGTTAAAGGAAATATCATTGACACAGACCCCATTGCTATTGTCATGACTGCAACAATTCAACCAGAAGAAGCAATAGAGACCGA
>SNQJ01S0156044.1:8187-22356 GCA_010110895.2 Picea sitchensis | reverse complement strand
ATGGAAATTAAAAGAGATCAGAAAAGGAGGAAACTTTGGTTAAATCAGAGAAAATATGTCGAGACAATATTGAAGAGGTTTAATATGAAGGAATGTAAACCAGTCAAGGTTCCTATTCCTGTTGGTGTAAAGTTATCTGCGGATTAGTGTCCCAAGACACATGAAGAAGAGGAGGACATGTCTCATGTTCCATATGTGAGTGCAATTGGCAGTTTGATGTATGCAATGGTCTATACTAGACTGAACATTGCACATGTAGTGGGAGTTTTGAGCAGGTATATGTCAAAACTAGGGAAGGAGCATTGGACAACAATAAAAAAGGGTTTTCAGGTATTTGCATGGCACTGCTAGCTATGGATTGTGCTACGAAGGAAGACCGGGTTTGCACAGAGTGGTGGATATACATGGCTTTGTGGATGCATACTGGGCTGGAGATCTGGATCATAGGATATTTGGATCATAGGAGATCTACAAGCGGGTATGTGTTTAACCTGTTTGGAGGAGCAATAAGTTGGATGAACAAAAGACAGGTCGTAGTGGCACTTTCAACTACAAAAGTTGAATACATGGCAACCACTCATGCAAGTAAGCAAGCAGTATGGTTAAAAATATTGTGTTCAGGTATTGGGTTGGTACAACAAGCTGTAAGGATATAGTGTGACAGTCAGAGTGCAATTTTTCTGGCAAAGAACCCTTCTTATCATTCAAAGAAAAAGCACATTGATGTTCAATATCACTTTGTGAGAGACATGATTGAAGAAAAGAAAGTATGAATGGTGAAGGTGGACACTTTGAAGAATGTTGCAGACTCATTAACAAAATCTGTGAGCACTGAGAAGTTCTCTTGGTGTAGAGGGTCCATGGGCTTTGTTGCCCTGGATTGTTGAATATGTAACCCTGTAACCCCCTGTATGCAAAGAAAACAAGTGGGAGAATGTTGGGTATGTGTTATATTCTTTGCACGAGTAGTAGTGTCTGAGTGTATGCGTTGGGTGCATAGTACAGGGGGGTGGATCCCCCCACGCAGGGGTTTGAGGGTAGTGCCCCCGAATTTTTTTTTGTGCCTCGAGAAACGTGAAACCTTCCTCAGGAAATGTGTCATGTATTTAGGTGGTTTTTCGACACATGGATTTTTCCGATGGTTTTTCTATTTCCGGTTAAGGAATTATGGTTTTGGACTAATCTAGGTCATTGGGTTAGGGTTTTGGATGTCGCTGGATCCTATATGTATTTTGTATTGTAAAAATTGTAACACAATGAATGAATATAGAATATGTTGGTTTTCCCGGTTTGGGTTTCCAGGGGAAAAATCTCTGTGTAATGTTTGTATTTTCCATTGTATCTTTTCTGTTCTTTTTCTGAATATTTGTTTGCAGTAGATATTGTACAAGGTTAGAATTTACATCAAGGACAAGAGATATCTTGTCTTTGTAGTAGATGATGTCATCCACTACCCTATACCTTCCATCCTGAATAATACCCTCCATCAACTCACATGAGAATTTTTTCTTGGAGTACTCCACCAAGATAATGGAATTCCAATATGTTGAGATCTCTTTCATGGAGAAGGTTGTTGGTCTCCTGGATAGGGTGTCATAACATGTGGTCTTCTTCCCCTTTACATACTCAATTTCAAAATCATATGTATGCACCTTACTCACCCATTTCTATTGCCTCTCATTTAGGTCCCACTGCTCCAAGAAATATCTCAAGTTGTTGTGGTGATTCCTAACCAAAAAACTTCCTCCCACTAGGTACTATATGAACTTGTCCAACTAATGCATGATGGAAAACATCTCCTTGTCATATATTGGATAGAGATTTTATGGCTCCCTCAACTTTTTTCTCCCAAAATTTATTGAGTTTCGGTTCTGGATCAACACTACTCATATCCCCTCACCGGATGTGTCACGCTCTAGTACCAAAGGATGTGTGAAATATGGGAGTTCTAATATCGAGCAAGTTCTCATCACCCTCTTCATTATGTCAAATTCTAGATGTGCATACTCTGATCATCAGAACACCTGTGTGTCAATGGGGAAACAAATTGTGAAAATCCTTTCACAAAGCGCATGTACTAGCTACATATCCTAAATAATCCTCACAACTATATGAGTGATATGGATGTGGGCCAATATAAGATCATATATATCTTCTCTTGATGCACCTTTACTCTCTCAATACCAATCACGTGTCCTAGATAGAGGATATCTGTCAACCCAAACTCACACTTTTCCTCCTTGGAAAAAAACGACTTCTCCTCCATAATGGTGAGAATCTCATCCACATGCTTCAGATGTTCCTCCCAAGTCATGTTGTAGATTAGAAGATCATCAAATAACACTAGTAAGAACTTCCTCAACTACTTGTTGAAGATATGGTGCATACATGACTAAAAGGAAGCGAGTGTGTTAGTCATCCCGAAGGGCATGAATAGAAAATCGTAGTGCCAATAGTGACATATGAAGGTTGTCTTATGGATTTCCTCCTCTCTGACCTTGATTTGATGGTACCCTGATCGAAGATGAATCTTCGAGAAGTAAACCGCCCCATGTAGCTCATCTATCAACTCATCGATCTAGGGTAGTGGGTATCGGTTCTTGATGATATTTTTGTTTAATTCCCTATAGTTGATGCACATTTTCATCGTGCCATCTTTCTTCTTTATCAATACTACTGAAGAAGAAAAGGGACTAGGCTAGGCTAGATGTGTCCCATCTCCAACAACTCCTTTATGGCATTCTCTATCTCGTCCTGAAACTTCTTCGGGTCTCGGTATAGTGTGGTGATCAGAGGTTTCTCCCCCTCCTCTAGTTCAATGACATTATCAGATACCCTGTCAGGTGGCCTCCCTATTGATAGTGGTTTGAATACCACGTCATGATTTTCAATAAATGCATGTATGTCCTCATGATAGTGCTAACGATCCTATGATGGATTTTCCATGGTGAACAAGCACTCTAATGTGAAAGCCACGTCCCTGTGTCTAAAAAGGGCCTCAATGCGTTGGTTAGATACAATCCTGGGGGAACCTGTCAACATACCTCTTAGGATGAATCGATCTACACTTTTATCCCTGAAATCCATCCTCATGTCATGATAGTTCATGTGGATATCTCCCAACAAGTACAACCACTGAAATCCTAGCACCACATGGGTATCCTACAGAACTACGACATAAAATTCATCGGTCAAAGTATAGTTTCTCAATGTTAATTCCAATCCCATGATCCTCTGAGTACATGCCATGTTGTACCCATTTGCTACTACCACATTGAATCCCTCGAAGTCCTTTGCAGGGATGTGTCTCCTAATGACTAGTGAAACATCAATGAAGTTGTGGGTGGCCCCACCATCAATCATGGTTGTAATCCTCTGCCCTTGCAAAATGCCTCTGAATCTGAAGGTGTAATATTTTGGAACTCATGAAAGTGTGGCAATAGTCACTCCCTTGGCGCTCTCTTGTAATGGAACTTGCTATGTAGCATCTAGGTGCGATGGATCATCATTGTTATTTCCAACTCTCTCATCATCACCATCATCTTCCTCATCAGAAACCACCTAAATATAATGGACTTTACCTTTTCCCATACATCGAGGAGACGTTTCCCATGACTCTTTGAAACTGTAGAAAAGCTTCTTCCTCCTCATCTCTCTTAGAGTCTCCTCATCCATCCTGTCATTCCTTGTCCATGTCTTCTAGGGAGGCTTCGTCACCTGACTTTTCTATGGATTAAAGGTTTTTTCTGATGTCTTCTTGGGAGTCGTATCTTCCATATCTTAAGTGTTCATGATAGATTCCTGTAGTGTGTTTGGAATGAAATCCTTCGCCCAACCTCTTAAGGGCTCAGTTAATCCCTCCTTGAATAACATCACCAATCTTTGCTCAGAAATATCAGACACCATGACTTCCATTCACTGGAACCCTGTGACATAAGCCTCCGATGTACATGTTTGCCTCAATTGTTCCAACTCCTTGAAGTGGATCTTGGGATCCTTTTTACCAAAGTTGTCCATCAATATCTGGGTGAAGACCTCATATGATGTGATGATGGCATGCCCTAACGTCATTAGCCCATGGTACCACCACTCATGAGCTTCTCCATCCAAGTGAAGGGTGGAAAACTTGATTGCCTCATCCTTTATCATTAGATTAATTTGGAAGTAAGTTTCCAACTTATGTACCCATGCTCGTGTTGTGCACCTATAAGATCCGTTAAAAGATGAGATAACCATCTTCCCTAATTTACGAAGAAGATTGAAATTCTACTGAATATGACCCATCCTAGGCTTGTTACTCATCCTAAGGTTGCAATAGTCATTGTAAGACATGGATTTCTGGGATCCTTCTTCTAGCAACAGATACTCCCTAAAGTAGGTGTTGACTTCATCAACCGACCCCTGCTATTCATCTTCTCCTTGTTATAACCCTAATTTTCACCAGACATGCTTACCTGACATCAAGCCATCTCAGATTCCTTCTTTGCCTAAACACTGCTAAACAAATCTTCTTAAAAACATCTTTTATAAATGGCCACACACTCTGCTCCATTACTGCACGCGTGTACATGCTAGTTGACCCAAAACAACCCGCATGTACCTACAAAAGCACCAAAAAAGGAAAGTTGTTGACGAAACACACAACTTTGGGTGAGTTAACTAAACCTTCCGGCCATGCATGGCCGAGGGTTCGACCAAATAACTAGCTTCTTCTAGCTTATAAAAGAAGGGTTAGGGGTCCCATTTGGAGGAGGAGAATCATAGTAAAGAAACTATACCCGATTGTGCATTCCCTTTGTCCCAACCCTTTAGCCATCCTTGTGCAAAGAGAAAGATAGAGCAAAGAAGTTGGAGGACAGTTGAAGAGGAGCCTAGGACCAGGTTCGTGGAGAAGTGGCTAGCTTCATCATTGTAAGTTGATTTGTTGAAGTTAATAATAAAGAAGTACTTTTCCCGTCCCACCATATGAGGTTTTCATGGTTTATTGCATATATGTTTATTGAATCTCTAACCCATTAATCTATATATCAAATGCATGTGGAGTTCTTTGTTTGTCTTGTGTGAATGCAGGTCAGCCTTGGGAGGAGAGTTGCAGTCAAAGAGCGAACAAGCATGAAGAAGGATCAATACCAAACGCCCAAAATAAGGTATGCTCACTTGATCTTCTTAACTATGTATTTGCTTAAGAATAATGGGGATTAGGTCCGGGACGATGGTAGAAAGTAGGAATCTTTAGGTCTTTTTTGCATGCATAATTAAACCCTAAGTGCTAGTTCGTAGGGGGATTTCCCACTCACAAAAGAATTGGTGACCATACTGAGGAAATCTCTAGGGTTTCTGGGAATATTTTTGGGTATTTTTAAGAACTGGTTTCATTTCCTGTTTTTAAAGTTTATGCAAAAGTTTGAGCTAACAAAGATTTTGGTCTTCCATACCAGTTATCTCTGTTTCTTTTCTTGACTATATTTTTTTTTTCAAGACCCATAGAGGTACACGCGGCCTGTATAAGGTCTGCATGCATGTACCTACGCCCTACATTCTCACATCCCGCGTGTACACGATAGCTAAGGAAGTGTCAGTCGCATGTATGATTCCAGAAAATTTCTTTTAGAGAGGTAGTCACCCTCTTCCCTGTCAGAATTAGTCCTTCTTAGGGGTTTTCTAGAACTCTTTCTAGTTGTTTGCAGTCTATAGCTTAGGTTTCACCTCGGATTGGTTTGTTCTATGAAGTTTTCCTTGGATTGTTTTCTTTTTTCTGTTAAAGTAAGTGTCCGAATCTTCAAGAGATTCTGGTTCTCAGTACTAGTAGTCTCTGCATAGGTTGGCTTGCTTGGTTTTTCATTTGTCTTAGAGTTTCAGATATACACGCGGCCTGTTTAAGGCCATCACGCGTGTACATGCGCTCTGACTTTACAAAACTCGCGTGCACACGCTTGCTGTTTAACTGTCAGCAATGTGCTTGTAGAGAGAATTTTTGTTGAAGGTAAGGTAATCATCCTTTCATTTGACAAGAGTTATACCTCTCAGGTTTTTGGGTCTCTGTCATAGCGTTCAGTAACTTAGGTTTGATCACAACATAGCTTTCTTTTTTCATTTAGAAGTTTTTCTCTATATTTTCTTTTATAGGGTTTTTAGACAAGTGTGAGAGTCCAATTTTAATTTTCTTGTGTGTGATTTTTAAAGTGACTCTTTGCGATCTGTGCTTAGGCCAGAAGTTTTCTTGGTTTTGACTTGTTGATATTTTTCCTTTTTTCTTTGTGAGCATTCAAATAATTTATTTTTATTTTTTTATTTTTTTGTTTGGTTAAAAAGTGTTGTTTTTCATTAGTAACCAGGGAAAAGTCTTTGCTTTCATAAGTTCTTGATGGTTTAATTAGATCATAAGTAGCTCGTAGTTGAGTGAAATCCTGCTTTGATTTTGCTGTTCAAAGATCTTAGAAAATTTTTTAAGTTTGAAAAGTTGTTTAAGAGTTGAGTTAAGTAAAGGTTTTTGTTTCCAACTTTCTGTTTATTTTGCTTTCGTCTTTCAAACATCACTAGTTTCACTTTCATAACCTTTGAATTAAGACAAGCCATAAAAATTAACGCTAAATCTAGAATTCATTAGACTTTTTATGTTTGTAGGGTCAACCAACTAGTTTAGGGTTAGGGCCTTGAATTAGGTTGGAGAGGAAACTCTTCAAGGCCATTAAAATCAAACATTGGAGTCTGAGTTAGGGATTGTCAAAGTCCAGTATCATGAAAGTTATCCGGGACCCCCCTCTAACACAGGGGATAAACATGAGGTCATGTGTGGAAAGGTAGCAGAGATAACCCCTCCAAAGTTGGACCAATCGTAGTGGAGAACACATATAGAGGGATTGTCTTGGGATTCCGTTGATTGCATTTGCCACAGAGCTTCGTGGGTCTCGAATCCGTTTGAGGTCCTCAGTCGTCTTCCGAACCACTTGCTTTTGATACCCTTGATAGGTTTCAGGCTCGATACCCTGCTCATTGTGGTCTACCCGACTTTCGACTGTACCCTCCTGGTGACTGTTCGTGCGTTGGCAACCTAGTTGCCTATCTTTTTAGGGACATACACAGGTGACTGCGGGGGTATATTGCGGTACCTAGGAAAGACATCGGGCCACGATTTTCAAAGTTTACTCGGAGGGTGATTCCATGTTCAAGTTTCACTTGCACCAGTAAGTTTCTCTAGTGTTGGTTGTTGTAACTGTTTTTCCAATTAGTTTAGTGTTTGCTTGTTTTATCTTGTAGGGATTTTTTTTTAGTGTGTGTTGTATTTTGAACGAATAGAAAGCCCTAGAGTGTATTTGATCTTCTCACACAGTGGAGGATCACGAGCTCCGTCAGTGATGAAGGCTTCTAGGCCTATCACCAGTTACACTGGAGACACCCCCACCACCACTAAGGCGAAAGCTAGACCAACAAGGGTCTTTTGAAGTGACCAGGTCACAAGAAATTGTGCCTGACCAACATCCGGAGGAAACGATCATTTTAGAATTTGGAGTGAAATCTCTTGGTCCACCTGAAACTCCAACCACTGATCTTTTGACACCCATAATTGTATCGATTCACCCTTACGAGTGCCAAACAGTGTCCCAGGTAGCAATGGAAACAAATGTTGTCACTCCTTCTGGGAATTATTCAATTCCCACTACGGTTGTCACCACAGGAGAGTTTCCACCTCCTAACCCACCATCATCGGTCCAAGCCACCATGGTCTCGACTGCCTCTACCTCACACAGTGGTCCGATCCCATCTATGGTGGCAGCCACAACCCCTTTCACACCAAGTGCGATAGGCCCTCCGTTCTCATATGGGATGCCTAGCTCAGGTACAAGTCCTGTACTTTTCTACTCCACTTCACAGACTTTAGGTCTGGGGGAAGGGAGCTCTAACGCTCCTCTGCAAGGCCACATGGGGGGCACTTCATCTACTTTTAACGCTTTCCCTTACGAGGGAGGTCATATACCTCCTTCGTCCCCTTCTCTCAGTGGCATGCATCAGCAATCCACCGGAACACTTGCACACCATAGTTTATTTGGAGCAGGGAGTCAAGGACCACCTTCGCATAATATGTCGGTAGGTTCGACACCGTTTTCTTTGTTTGGTGCTTTTGGTAACAATGCCTTCTTGTTAGCTGCTTTCCCGACTGGGGGCAATCCCAGTTTTAGAAAACCTATTCCTATGTAGGGTACTATTTCTGCACAGGGGGCAAACCCAGGAACTTCTTCCACATCAGCGCCTTGGAATTCTTGGCAGGGATCCGTTCCCTCATCGGGAATGTCGATCTGGGGCAATTCTTTTCACAATCAATGGAACCCCGGACAAGGTACTATGCCTATCCCCATGGGATCGACATGGGGCAACCCTTCCTAAAGTCCTTCGAATGTAATGCACGCCCAACCATCTACGTCCTATTTGGGAATCAGCCAATGATGTTTCCTCACACGCAGAATCCGTACGATGGTCATGGCCATGGTTTTTACCAGAACCCAGGCCAACAACCAAACTTTTCCTGGCAACCTGGTGCTAGTCAAACTCCAGGTCCCTTTTTCCCAGGTTATCACCAACAACCCAAACTACCTTTCCTGGAAACCTTGCATTTTCCAGACTTGACAAGGTTGTTGAATGACCCTATCTGTCACGATCCGTGTTGGTCCCCTATGCTTATGAAGTTTCCTTCGGACATACCAAAGTTCGAAGCCAAGCCTAACGAATATCCAGGAGATCATGTGACTACCTTCCATCTTTGGTGCTCATCTAACTCATTGAAAGACGACTTCATACCGTTGCGATTGTTTCAATGTACTCTCATTGGGAGTGTTGCAAAATGGTACATTGAGCTTGACCGCTCAAGATACTCTTCCTTCGACGAATTGGCAATGGAATTACTAAACCATTTCCAGTTACCTGTGGGATACGACGTTGGCACAGAATTGCTAGCCAATTTCACACAGAAAAAAGAGGACCATATCTCTGATCACATCCGAGAATGGAGACACCGAAAGAGTTTAATTAAGGTGCCAGTCCCACCAACATTCCTGCTCAAGTGGTTCTTTAAGTCTTTGGTCCCATAGTTATCCAAAGACATCGCGACATCGAGAGTGTTTTCCTAAGAAGACGCCATCATGAGAGCTCAACAGCTTGAGCTCATCTATTCTTAGTCTGGTATATTATACGAGATCTTTCCAGATGCGCCACACTCAATACTTGATAAAACCAGACAGAGATATGGACCACATGCCGATGGTATTGTTGGTTCAGTACAAACAAAGCCCGCCGAGAAACTAACAGAGCAGTTGCAATAGTTGTCTAACACACAATGGCCAACCAAACTACTGTTTTGGCTACTCCTCCTACTAAAACGTCAGATGTACACACAGTGCAATCGACAAATCCAAAGGCCACCCAGCAGCCTGAGGGAAAGAAAAAACAATGAAATAGGGGTAAGGGGGATGAGAAACCCACTAATAATGCTGGTGGGGGAAACACTGAGAAATTAAAGGTGAGGTATCCGTGCAACCTGTGCGCGGAAGACCACCCGACCCACCAATGTCCTCGGCTTGCAGAGGCCTAAAAGTTTGTGACACAACAACAGCCTGCTATGTTAACCAATCCATTTCAGCATGGGCAAAACCTAACCCAAGCCTCTACAAGCGCGGAAGGGGGAAGTCAAGGACCCTCTCCATCTTCGAACAATCCCGCATCTGCGAATGTGTATATGATGAAGGGTGATGCTTTTATATTGACTAGAGTGCATGACTACAGTAAACCAAGCACTTCTGAGAAGGGAAAAGAAGTTGAACTCCCATCTCTTCCTCTATAGATTGATAAGACTTTGGGAGAAACATTGACACGCATCCCAAAAGGTGCATTCAAAAAAGATTCTCACAACCCAAACGCAAGGGCCGCCCATAACTATTATGTGGTGGAGGATTTGTCTCAAACCCCTTGTGCGATGTCCTCTTTGGAGGTCCTCCAAAGCTGCTCTTCCCAGAGGAAATCTTTGTTAACTGCTTTAGATCTACTAAGAATTGTAATCCAGGTACCATCATGCTGGATACATTCGACTTAAAACCTCGTCTGCCTTACCACGTAGCGTTTCAGATAGTAGTGGCTCACCCCACGAAAAATTTTACTCGAAATATTTTCCACACAGTGGTTGATGAGGGCGCCTCGACATGCGTTATGTCGTTGGCATGTTGGAAGGCCATTGGCCAGCCTGTTTTTTCTCTGTCGCCTACTCTTTTCAATGCTTTCGAAGATCGTTCATTTCGAACACATGGTATCATTCCCTCTTTCCCCGTGTAGTTAGGAGGGAAGACCATGTGTGTCGAGGTAGAAGTAGTCGATGCGTCCCTCGACTACAATCTCTTGTTAGGAAGGACTTGGACTTATGCCATGCAAGCAGTGGTTGCTACAGTTTTTTGGGTCTTGTTGTTTCCACACGAGGACCGGATTGTGACCATTGATCAATTGTCTTTCTCCATACCTAACCCTTCATTGGGGGTGTCCGCGGTCCCGATGATTGATAATCCTCAACTAGGCGTAGTCAACGTAGGGGTTGGTTTGTGCCCATCTTTGATGGGTACCTTTGATTACCCGCCCCCTCAAGGCGATGTCAAGTTCTTATCTGACCACCATAAGGTTGAGAGTTTCCAAGTTTCATTGTTTCACACGACTTACTTCAATGATCCGTGGATACTTCCTTCCCCATCGGCCATGATGGATGGGACATGGCACCCGAGCATGTCCATGCCCTTGTTCGCAGCTGAAGTAGTGTACTATTTAGTCCAACAAGATTTAGCCAACACAGATCCAGCTCTTGCACAAGAGTTAGATATGCTTCTAGAGCCTATTTGGGCTCAAGGTTCTCTCACTGACACTGATTCGTTAGACTTAGTCTTGCCCTTCGACAAAGCAGTAATTGAAGCAATGACTAGTCTGGACAAACCTTGGGATGATCTTCATCATAGATCATACTACCTCCCAGAGTTAAGCATAATCGAAGCTGGAGAATTCACCTTGACTATGACTGGAGATAGGTCTTCTCCTATTAATCCCTTAGCTACACATGAGGTCTATGTTGAGGGTAATATGGAAACCATCGCTGAAACCATACCAATCAATGTCTCCAGAACCCCTGGCATCGTGGAGAATGTTTTCGTCGGAGCTGACTTCTCCCCTGGAGAGATTCAAATCTACACATATATATTTAAAGAATTCTGTGACATTTTTTCCTCATCTTACGAGGAAATTCCAGGCATCGATCCAAAAATAGTCGAACATGAAATCACAACTTATCCAGATGCCAAGCCTATTCAACAGAAGCTTCATCCAGTTAATCCTAGGAAAGCAGCAACCATTAATGTTGAAGTTGAGAAACTGCTAAAAGATGGTTTTATCTATCCTATCCATTTGACCCAATGGGTGTCAAATCTTGTGCCAGTCAATAAAAAACAAGGCACGATTCGTGTATGTACAAACTTCCGTGATTTCAACAAGGCTTGTCCAAAAGATAATTTTCCCACACCATTATCGACCAGATAATTGATGAATGTGCGGGTTGAGAGGCCTTCTCTTTCATGGATGGTTTTTTGGGATATAATCAAATACAAATCAAACCCGAAGACCAGCACAAAACGACATTCATTTTTCCTTGGGGTACATTCGTGTATCGTAAGATGCCCTTTGGTCTCAAAAATGTTGGAGAGACCTTTCAATGGGCCATGTCTTTTGCTTTCCATGACCTCAAGCATATAGTCGAGGCCTATTTAGATGATTTAGCATCTCAATCTCACAAGAGAACGAATCATCCCATACACCTCCAACTTATCTTTGAGCATTGTCGCTACTTCTAGATTCGCTTGAATCCAAACAAGTGCATCTTTTGCATGACATCGGGACGTTTGTTAGGTTTCATAGTGTCAACAACAGGAATCATGGTCAATCCTCTCAAGGTTGAGGCAATAATTCAATTGCCTCCCCCACACACAATCCTTCAACTTCAGAGTCTGCAGGGCAAGGCGAATTTTTTAAGACGTTTCATCGCCAACTATGTCGAGATCACAAAGGGCTTTATGTGCTTATTGAAGAAAGACATTCCTTTTCATTGGAACGATGCTGCTCAACGCTCTTTCGATGTGTTGAAACATACCCTCAAGACTGTGCCTCTGCTTCGACCACCTAACTATAACAAATATTTCTTATTATACCTGGTTGCAGTAGATTCAACCATTGGCATGGTCTTAGTTCAGGAAGATGACTTGTTCTCATAATATGTGATTTATTACCTGATTCGAGGCCTCGTAGGACCAGAACTCAATTATTCTCATATTGAAAAACTTGCATAGGAAGCAGTCCATGTTGTTCAACGGTTATGTCATTATGTTCTGTTTCGCAAGACCACCGTCATTGCTATCATGAATCCATTCCAATACATGTTGACATGACGGGTAATAGGCAGAAAGATTGGTAGATGGATAGTCATCTTCCAGGAGTTTGACTTAGATTTCGTTTCAGCGAAATCCAAAAAGTCACTGGTCTTCGCAGAACTTATTTCGGAACTTCCGGTCGAGTCAGGTGATGTTGTGCCCGAAGAGTCTCCTATCAGAGGACATATGTTTTTTATCACATCTTCGGATCCCTGGTACAGAGATATACTTATCTATCTCTAGACATTGAAGTGCCAAATCATGTTGTAGATTAGAAGATCATCGAATAACACTAGTAAGAACTTCCTCAACTACTTGTTGAAGATATGGTTCATACATGATTAAAAGGAAGCGAGTGTGTTAGTCATCCCAAAGGGAATGAATAGAAACTCGTAGTTCCCATAGTAACATATGAAGGTTGTCTTATGGATTTCCTCCTCTCTGACCTTGATTTGATGGTACCCTGAACGAAGATCAATATTCGAGAAGTAAACCGCCCCATGTAACTCATCTATCAACTCATTCATCTAGGGTAGTGGGTATCGGTTCTTGATGATATTTTTGTCTAATTACCTATAGTCAATGCACATCTTCATCGTGCCATATTTCTTCTTTATCAATACTACTGAAGAAGAAAATGGACTAGGCTAGGCTGGATGTGTCCCATCTCCAACAACTCCTTTATGGCCTTCTCTATCTCATCCCAAAACTTCTTCAGGTCTCGGTATAGTGTGGTGATCAGAGGTTTCTCCCCCTCCTCTAGTTCAATGACAAGATCAAATACCTTGTCAGGTGGCCTCCCTATTGGTAGTGGTTTGAATACCATGTCATGATTTTCAATAAACACATGTATGTCCTCATGATAGTGCTAACGATCCTATGATGGATTTTCCATGGTGATCAAGCACTCTGATGTGAAAGCCACGTCCCTGTGTCTAAAAAGGGCCTGCATGCGTTAGTTAGATACAATCCTGGGGGAACCTGTCAACATACCTCTTAGGATGAATCGATCTACACTTTTATCCCTAAAATCCATCCTCATGTCATGATAGTTCATGTGGATATCTCCCAACAAGTACAACCACTGAAATCCTAGCACCACATGGGTATCCTATAGAACTATGACATAAAATTCATCGGTCAAAGTATAGTTTCTCAATGTTAATTCCAATCCACTGATCCTCTGAGTACATGCCATGTTGTACCCATCTGCTACTACCACATTGAATCCCTCAAAGTCCTCTGCAGGGATGTGTCTCCTAGTGACTAGTGAAACATCAATGAAGTTGTGGGTGGCCCCACCATCAATCATGGTTGTAACCCTCTGCCCTTGCAAAATGCCTCTGAATTTGAAGGTGTAATATTTTTGAACTCATGAAAGTGTGGCAATAGTCACTCCCTTGGCGCTCTCTTGTAATGGCACCTTCTATGTAGCGTCTAGGTGCGATGGATCATCATTGTTCTTTCCAACTCCCTCATCATCACCATCATCTTCCTCATCAGAAACCACCTAAATATAATGGACTTTACCTTTTCCCATACATCGATGAGACGTTTCCCATGACTCTTTGAAACTGTAGAAAAGATTCTTCCTCCTCATCCATCTTGTCATTCCCTGACCATGTCTTCTACGGAGGCTTCATCACCTGACTTTTCTGTGGAATAAAGGTTTTTTCTGATGTCTTCTTGGGAGTCGTATCTTCCATATCTTAAATGTTCATGATAGATT
>SNQJ01S0156042.1:20852-32690 GCA_010110895.2 Picea sitchensis | reverse complement strand
TGATTCATGAACCGAAAAAAGTTATAAATATGAATTCTATATCTCTACAAAATAGAACCATTATGGAGTATCTATTCAAGTGGAATAATATACCTCTAGAATAAACTACTTGTGAAAATGATCAGATCATAAAGAAACACCCTCAATTACAAGCTTTGAGGAAAAATATTTTTTAAAAAGAGAGCGTCTAGGTTAAGGCCAAAAACATTCATTTATTATTAGTTTATTAGTTATTATTAGGTCATGTGGTAGGTTACATCATGCTCACTTTATAGCCTATTTATAATAAAGGTGAATCAATTGACAAGCATCTCATCTTGTCTTGTAAACTGTATATGTTCTAAAAGGATGTTTCCCCCCCTTTACATGGACTATAGTCGTTGAATTTTTATCACTTTTAAGGAGTTGGATCATAACGTGGTATTTTCTTTATGATAAAGTGCACCATTCATGGTGTGTATTATTTATTAAAGGCTTAGTGATGATTTTACCACATTTGTTTTGCAAACGTAAATTAATTTCATTTTTTGATAAATACAAAATGGTTATATATGTGTGTTTTTTATAATTTAAATTTATTTAATATTTATATATGTGCCTAAAAATAATTTTATGTGAATAGGAGATAATGATGATGATAATAGGAGAAGGAGAATCAACAACAAATCTTTGTAATAAATTTTACAGAGGTTTTTCTTTGCGAAGGAAAAAATGGATCTCACTCTACGGTGCCTCTGATAATTTAGCACAAATAATCGATCATCTACCATAACCTAAACACTTTGTCTTGCATCTCCTCCTCCGTGGGCCACTTGAATTTCTTCAAGATATCATCTTCGTCATTCCTATAGGCATAATTACTAACATCAATTTGTTTGTGAATTATCTCATACCTAGACCTACTCCTCTTCTCCTCGAGGGCCTTATCGAATATATATTCGACATCGAAGAGGAATTTTGAAGACCCAATGTATATGTTTCCATGACCCTTACTAGAGACACAAAGAAAATGAATTTTATTCCCTTCTAAGTCTTTCATCTTGGCCCGCACCGTGGCATAATTAAGACCACCAAGCTCTACAATATGAGATTCCTAGTGCCCCTTTTTCCTAATTAAAAATAAAGGAACCCTAGTGGATTTAATAATTATGATACTCTTCCAACCTCAAGAATGACCTAAGGCCCATATTCCATATTTAAATATAATTTAAGAAGAACATTTGAAAAAAAAATTAATGATCCATAAGATTCACCCGCATACCTTATCACTGCATATTAAGCATTGTCTTGGACTTGATGTGCTCCTCCATAAGATCTTAACTAGTGTATTTTGTTAATGTTTTTGGTTGCATCGTACATGTACTTCCGCATTGGCATGTTTCTAGCATGTAGAAGTCATCAAAAAATCTTCTACTCTTGAGTTTACTTTAGTTAAAAGGAATTAATTAAAGTAAAATTGTATTTATTAGTGAATTGAGTTATTTAAGAAACATGCATAACATGTAACATGTAATATAAATATTAAGTGTGAGAAGTAGTCTCAACCATATATCAATTTGACTATTATAAATAGATTGCAACTCAAGATTATAAAAGAAAGTTTAGGAGGAGGAAAACACTTTTGATAGGAGATCAAAGTCAAAGACATTTGACAAGAGGTCGAGGTCGAGAGACCTTGGTGAGAGACCAAGTTGAAGATATTTGGTGAGATTCCAATATCGAGAGACTCTTGGTGAGATTGCAAGAGAAATGGAACTTTGGTGAGATTCCAAGGTTGAGGATCTTTGGTGAGATTCCAAGACCAGGATATTTGGTGAGATGTCAAGATCGAAGATAGCAAAGAAGGACTTTCACTTACACTAGAGTGAGGAGATCTAATAGGTTGGGAGAAGATATTTAATCCAAGTGTTGATGCAGAGAGGGATGGATGAAAAATTATTGTGATTCATTATCTTGGATAGGTGGAGAAGGAATTCCATCTAGAGGTCATACAGGTCAAGGAGGAGAGAGAGTAGAAGAAACCACAAGTGGGTTTCAAAGGACAGAGACTAGAGGGAGGCAGAGTGTCAAATAAGTGTTCGTACGATATTTTCGTACACATCATAGGGTCACAGTGGATATAGTCGAAGATATCCATAGGAAATAGTGGAGACATTTGTGTATTTACGAGGGTCACAGAAAGACAAGTCACAAATTCTTTTGGAAACATCTTGGTACAAGGTCGTACAACAACAAAGGAATTTCTAGGTTTGTCTACATTGTATAGTTGTCTTAGTGGATCATTATCCCTGTTACAGGATAATTTATTTAACCTTAGTAAAATCATCATTGGTTTTGTTTTCCCTCTTGGGTTTTTCCATGGTTTTACTCAAGAATATTATTGTTCTTATGTGCCTAATTTGGTTTCCTTGTTTATGCTTATGCTGCATGTTTAGTTGATTACTCAACTGTGATTTTAGTAGATAAAGTGATTTTATTTTTGAGATATTATCGAGTGTTTAGTAGAGTGGTAATATATCAACATGGTATTAGTGTTTACCAAGGTTTGAGTCTACTCAGGAATATTTCAACATGGTAACAGAGAAAGGTTTCTCTATGAGTAAAACAAGTGCACATGGTATCGACATATCTATGAGATTTGAGTGACCACAGTAGAGATCAAGTTCAAATATAGGGTTGGAGAAACAAATCTATGGTATTAGGAATGCCAAAGTGGGTGCTTGAAGGACTAAGAACAGAGACAATTTATTTTGCAGCAAATCAATCAAATTTGCAGGAGATATTAACATATATATAAACCATCAGGCACAAATCCAAGGATTTATTTTTGGGAAACATCAAGTCCAAGAATTTGAAGGAGAGAGGGAGCACATGGGATCAGAGAAACAATTTTTCTCATGTGCTCGAGTCATCTACTTTGGAGAAAATATGGACTTTTTCTCAAGTGATTGAGCCATGAAGGACAATGACTCAAAGGGATATCATATGGGTGAATAAGGAAGTTCATCCAAAGATCGTAGGATGACATATTTATTGGAGTTAGTAACTCACAAATAGAGAAAAGAAGGATTTTGTCTCAAGGAAATATCACAAAGGGGTGAAGAAGGAAATTCACATAGAGATATAATTAGTCTAAAGGAGAAGATAAGTTGTAGGAGAAGCCAAAATAATTCCATGAGTAGAAGATAGATCTTGTGGCAAATACATATTTAGGCAGTAGAGGAATTGCAAGTACATGATCCTATAGAAGCAACAAAGGTGATTGGTTGTAGGTGTTGGATATTTCTTAGTTTACAAAAGACACAGACACAATGAGTGAGTAATATCTAATTGAGTGGATGGAGAAGGAATTTCATTCAATTTTGTAGAGAAGGTTTCAAGGAAAGGAGAAAAGGGGTAGCAAGGGAGATAGTAGTCAACCAATAAGATCGAAGGACTGATATTTAATTTTGTACGGATTGGATACCTTCTATTTTCTTTTCCTCAGGTGAACCATTATCCCAGGATGGGAGTCTTTAAAAGGATCTAAGGGAATCTTCGATCAATTTGAGTGGAAAAGAATAGGGAGAAGGTAGCTCTGAAGGTTGAGCATCTCAGAGGGATTCAACCTTCAGGCTCAGTTGGGAAGGAGAAGCCTTCCAATTAGTTCAATAAGGATTCATAGTACGAGATGACTAGGCAGGATGCTATGGAGCAGGAGACTTTTAGGAACATATTTAGAGGCAATGCGTCTTCAGATACAGGTCGTACCATCATGGAAGAGATAACTTCTGATCCAGATTATTTTCGACACAAAATGAGAACAGAGATATAATAAATCAATGTACAAATATATCTGAGATATTCAATAATATAACATAAATGTATCAGATATCCAAACATAAACACAGAGATATAGTAATACACAATTTTCTATTAATGATAGAAAATGTACAAAGACTGTAAAAATACAGAGTGAAAGACTCACTAGAATGTTGGAAGATTATCTCTAAGAATATATGTGTCCTCTACTCATATTCACAAAAATATGATTTTACAATGAGGTTCCAAAGACATTTTTATCATAAAAAAAATCCAAAACCCTAACCCCAAAAGATGAAAATCCAACAGTCTTGTGGACCTCGTTTTGGGTAGTTTGATGTATCAACTTCCTAGGCGTGTAACTTTGGCATACCATCTCCGTTTGGGGTGCATGATAGCTCATTGGAATGGTATCATCAAGGATATTAATTTTGGGGGATCAATTAGAGCCTTCAACTATTATCGAGAAGATTGATCCTGAAAAACCTTCATTTCGGCCCTCAAAATGGCACCGGAAGTTAAAAACTGTTAAAAATAGTAAATTACCAAAATAACCAGAAAACGGTTTTGAGCCAGTTGGAAAAGGTGGGTGGCCACAAATATCAACCTAGATCAATCCTCCCTCCTTAGGAAGAAATGGTATCCATTGTGTTGAGTTCCCAGGGGAGAGGGTAAAGCATTTGTTGAATCTGCATCTTGATGAGTTTCTTTCCTTGTTGGAGAAGTTGCATTGCTTAGCTTATTGAAGGTTGTCATGAGCTTGTGGATGGAAGGGTTGGAACTTTTGAACCAGTCTGGCTACATGAGATGCTTGTGTGCAGAAGGAATCTTTTTGCTTTGCTGCAATCTTGTCAACCTGCTTCTCTTGGATAGAAGGTTTGGTCCAAGACTGGAGTGGTTGCAGTATCCTTATGTTCACCTTTTGAACAGATTGTGGAGAAGATGGATTTTGTTGTATGAGATACTACCTTGCGGCATTTTTTAGATGGGATAGTAGTTGGAACTACCTCTGGTATTCTGTAGAGATGACCCCCCAAAGTAACAATGACACTATGGGGTCGAGACTCATAAAGAACATGGCGCTTCCACACATATGGTTGGCTCAAGAGAACATCACAGACATCAAGTGGGGAAACATCACATAATACCTCATCCTTGAAGGGCAGGATTCTGTATGAAAATTGACACTGGTGGATGAAACAAATATATCATCCCTGGAAAATCCACTCGATGTTGTATGGTTGTAGGTGTGGTGTTGTCGACAATCCCAACTGTTTGATGACCACTGCTGAGATGATGTTCTTATGGCTTCCACTATCAACAATAAAATGTAGCGAGGTCCCCTTCAACCACATCTGTGAATGAAAAAGGTGCTCCCCCTCTTCATGATATGTTGGTTTTTCTGGTTGAATTTTTGCGGTCACGATAATAGCAGTGGGGTCTGCATCGATGATCTATCTTTTACCAGTATTTTCAGAATCAGGATCCGAATTAGGGTTTTGTTCCTTCTCTTTGATCTCATCCACCAACGACTATTTTGATCGACATTCATCGGTGTTGTGCCAGGGTATTTTGTGGAGATCGTACCATTTTCCATTGTGCTTCTTCGACTTCCCATGACTCTTGTTTTCCTATGTCTTAGGATGGTTTTTAGGAAGATGTTTGCTAGGGCCGTCTTTCTCATACTTTGGTTGTTGTATATTTTCATATCCAAACTCCTGTTTGTTCCGGTGCCTAAATTTCTACTTCATTTTAACAACATATCGATATGCAACACTGGGTGATGAGATATCCAGAAAATCCATTTCAGTTTGGAAGTATCTTTGTAGAGCCCCGCTGTATCTCAGAACCAAATTTTGCTCAAAGTATTTGATACCCAGCATGGTGTGCACGGTATGAAAGGTATTGGTGAACTACTACACTTCTTGGCCCCTCTCTTGTCGCAGTGTGGTCCATATCATGTATTGGTCTTCATAGTTTCCAACAGGGCAATATTGTTCCTTGACTGCATCCACAAAAAAATCCAAAGTGGGATTTGCCCCATTTATTCCAGACTCCTCTTTGGAAATTTTCTCCCAGTAAGTTTCCCACTGATGTTTTACATGGGGGAGATCCTTAAGGAGTGTGAAGGTGATATTTTCCCTATTAGAAAAATGGTGAACAAAGAAATAACCTTCTAGTAGATTTAACCATTTGTCTAGAGCATCCGCATCTATCTAACCTTCAAATACGAGAATATAAAAATTAACATGTACCTTGAAAGGCAAGGTGCCTCAAAAGTGGACACTTGATGAAGACGCACATGTTTTTATTGGCATGCGTTGAAGGATGTGGGAACAATTCTCCATCATTTCGTCCCTCTGTCATTTGAGAGTTTGCTCCAGAAACATATTAATAAAATATTTTGCTCCATCATTTTTATTTTCTTCTGCCATGGAGGGTTTCTTGTGCGTACAAGAGTGATTTTCCCCAAGAGAGACAATATCGAGACCCAACTTTCTATAGTCGGACCTCGTCAAGGACATGCACTGAAAAACGATCAAGAGCAACTTGCTCTAATACCACTGATCCAGATTATTTTGGGCACGCAATGAGAGGAGAGATATAATAAATAAATTTACAGAGATATCTCATATATTCAATAATATAACAGAAATGTATCAGAGATGAAAACATAAACACAAAGATACAGTGATACACAATTTTCTATTAATGAGCAAAAATGTACAAAGTCTGTAAAAATACAGAGTAAAAGACTCACTAGAATGGTGGCATCTTATCTCTGAGAAGAGATGTGTCTGCTATTCGCAATCACAAGAAGATGATTTTACAATGAGGATCCAAATGCATTTTTATCATAAAGAAAATCCAAAACCCTAACCCTGGAAGATGAAAAGGCAACAATTTTGTGGACCCTGTTTTGGGTAGTTTGGTGTATCAACTTCTTGGGGGTGTAACTTTGACATAGCATCTCCGTTTGGAGTGCACGATAGATCGTTGGAAAGGTATTGTTGAGGAGATTAATTTTGTGGGAAAAATAAGAGCTTTCGACTCTCATTGAGAATATCTCTTCAGAAAAATCTTTATTTAGGACCTCAAAATGGCCCCAGAAATTAAAAATCGATAAAAATAGTAAATTACCAAAATTACCAGAAAATTGTTTTGAGCCAGTTTGAAAAGGTGGGTGGCCATCGATATCCACTTGGATCAACTTCCATGCTATAGTTAGAATCCAAACAGGTATATCATAGAGTAGGCATGGTAGCAGATCTGGTAGCGAATATTGGGCCAACTCCAAGTGGGAGAACTACCTTCTTCACTAAGAGGGGGTATTGATGTTTGTGGTAGCATCAAATTCGTACTTCAACATTGGCATGTGTCTACCTTGTGAAAGTAATAAAAAAATCTTCTAGTCTTGAGTTTTCTTTAGTTAAAAGGAGTTAATTAAAGTTAGATTGTATTTATTAATGAATTGAGTTATTTAAGGAAAATGCATAGAATGCAACATGTAATCTAAATCTTAAGTGAGTGTGAGAAGTAATATCAACCATAGATCACTTTGAATATTATAAATAGATTGTAACTCATGATTACAAAATAAAGGTTAGGAGAAGGAGGAAGACACTTTTGATAGGAGATCAAATTCAGAGACTTTTGATGAGAGGTCGAGGTCAAGAGACCAAGGTGAAGATATTTGGTGAGATGCCAAGATCGGGAGAATCTTGGTGAGATTCCAAGACCAAGGGACCTTTGGTGAGATGCCAAGGTTGAGGATGTTTGGTGAGACTCCAAGATCAAAGATAGAAATGGAATTTTTATTACACTAGAGTGAGAAGATGTCATAGGTTGCGTGAAGATATTTCATCCAAGTGTTGATGAAAAGAGGGTTGGATCATGAAGAACCATGATTCAATATCTTGGATAGGTGGAGAAGGACTTCCATATAGAGTTCATGTAACATCCTGATTCTAACCCTTATAAACCATAATGTATTATGTAAATATGAATTAGGCTGGTGTGCCGGTAAAGTTGAAAATGCGTCACAATGCCTAGGAAATGTAACACTTCCTATACATTAATAAAATACACCGTTGGATACAAGAACGACAAGGACAAAAGAGATAGGGGGATATGATTCCATGAGAGAGGGGGCTTGAGGGGATAAATCTTGTTATTATTATCTTATTTACCCATAATTGATTTTATGGAGAAGACGTGGTTACATGATCTTCTTGGGAGGGAGGCCATATGGCTCTTGTCTTCATGTAATTATTTAAACATCCCTCGGTGGATGTTTTGGGGTAGTTCTTCCCTTGGTTTGTCCTCTTCTCACAGGTTCACTCGTTCTTATTCCTCTTCACTCACTAATGCTAGTTCGTGTGCTCTTGGGATGAGCATGAAAATGAATGGCAAGAAGAGGAGAGCCATCATTGAATGGATGGAATGATTTACTGATCATTCCTAGAGGGAATGGATACTTGTGTGCATGAAATTGATGGCAGTTCAGATGGAAATATCCACAACTGAGAGTCCTTGGAATTTCCAGTAGGGATATTTCCTGAATAGTAGCACTGGAGCCCTGGAGAGAAATGGAACAACCTCAGGGACTACATGGCAGAGAAAGGTTTTCATTTCTTGGGGTTGTGCAGGCTGAGGGGGAAAGAGAGACAAAAATTAGGATTGTTGTGAGGTTGGGAAACATGAGAGCTACTTAGCCAACTATTGTGTATTTAGACTTGGCCTAGGACACGTTCTTGTGGATTCATATCCCTGGCTCGGGGGTGACCTGCTGTTGAGAGTAAATGAACAACAACGTCTATGGTTGGGAGGAACGTTTTTGGTCTGCAAAGATAAGTGCTCTCTGTGTTTTATGTTTAATGTATTCTGTTGTGTATTTAATTATCTCTGAGATATGTATTCTAATGTTCATGTCTACTCGTTATTTTTTGTGCATGGCACGTTGTTTATCTCTTTTATGCTGTGACATGGATCTTTTCTTATGCATGTGGTGTCCATTCTTCTAACATTGTTGATAATTCCTTTGTTTTCGAATTAGAGATCAGAGAATTGAGTCTTGGGACTGCAACATGCCTAGTCTATGGGTGGTTGGGTGTGTTGCAGCCTATTTAAGTGGCGTAGACTGACCTTTGGGTGGTCGAGTATGTTACAGATTGGTATCAGAGCTTCTAGTTGAAACATCAGCCCAGTATGGGTTGGGTCTTTTGGTCAGAGTCTCATGGTTGAGATCAAATTATGACTGTGAAGTTGAAGAGCTCAGGAAGAATTTTGTTGTAGAATCTATGCAAGATTTAGATCGTTAGAGATCAGTTGTAATGGGTTCAAAGGATCGTGACCGTCCCACTTCGAATTCAGGAGTGATCGCCACTGTAGGATCAAGAGAGATATGAGATCATTGGATTAGAGGACAGGTGAAAAAGGGTCATCTGATGTAAAGGAAGCAAGGGTTAAGTTCACAACCGTTGGATCCAATGGGAGAGAGAGATCAAAAGACAAGAGGCATTGCGGGGAACCAAGTTGCTCGGGAGATAATTTCCCAAGGTGGTCCCACAATCCAAACCACGGTTTCACCAAGGCGTTTCATGTCAGCATCAGGAGAATTGTGGGGCGAAAAGAAGGTTACTCCAAACCGCTGATGCATTCCCCTACAAATTGAAAGGCATGCAGGGATGTGACATGTTAGTACTCGAGCGACGAAACTTCAAAGAGAATAAGTAGATGGGGACCATCGATCTGTAGGAGGAAACACGTCAACCGATCGTTTTCTCCGAGTGAAAGCACTCTGGGAAAAGGTGAGCAAGGATAAGTTGAGAATTGAGATTTCCAAAATATAGAGATCCGAAGTGAATTGCAACTGTCTGATCCAGGAGGAAAGACAGTAGAAATCCATGCACTTCGAGGAAAATAAAAGGTTGAGAGTTGATTTATTCGAAGTACGAAGACCTAAAAAAATCATAGCTGTCAATATGTGGGAAACACATGTCAGTAGATCACGAGATTCAGATAAAAAGATTTAAGAAAAATGTTGAAGTTTGAGTTTTTTGAAGTTCGAAGGCCTGAAGGAATTGTAGCCATTGATCCTTGCAGTGGTAACTTTCGAAGTCCCAAAATCCAGTGTTAATATGGGTTGTTCGATAAGGGAGACACATGGTGACAGTTTGGATAGTTTGAGAAATCAATGTTCGGGATAATTGGAAGTGTTCTAATGTGGAAACTCTCGAAGTCTCGAAGCCTGAAGAGCCGAAATAATGGGGCACGATGACGTCACCAAGAGGTGATGTGGACCTCATAATTTCTGAAGTGACGTGGCTTGCGGACCTCATGGGGGATGACGTGGACACATGGGATGTGCACCATGTGTCAGTAAGTTTTGAGCATGCAGATGATTTAAATGTCAGATAGGACGTGACATGTGTCACCTGCCTCATTGGACCATGTGTCTTCTTACAGTATTTCGCTACGTGGCAATGGATCGTGGACTCTGGAGAAATTACTTCGAGAGTTTTCAGTTGAGAGTTGAAACTCGCAAAGCCCGGAGAGCTAGAGACCCAAAGTAAATTTCGACTATTGGATCGTCCAAAGTAGACCTGAACCATTAGATAAGGAGAACAAGTGGTGTGAAGCTGTGTATTTTGGGTAAGGACCCAAAGTAAACGTAGACTATCGGATCGTCTGAAGTAGACATGAACCGTCAGATCAGGAGAACATGTGGTGTGAAGCTGTGGATTCCTGTTAAGGACCCAAATTAAATGTCGATTGTCGGATTATATGAAGTAATTCTCCACCATCCAATTCAAAAGGATGCATGGAAAAATCCCATGTATCTCTAGGGAAGTAAAGTTTGAGATTTGAGAATTATGAAGTCCAAAATTCTGAAATGACCACAACCGTTGATCTGGGAGAGGTAAATCTAAACTATTGGTTCCCAAGAGGTAGATCTCGGTCATCTGTTTAGAAGAACCTTCAAGATCATGAGTTCAACGATCACCTCGCATTGCGGGGATGGGAGGTGCTTGGGCTTTATGAAGTCGAGGGCGAGCTTCAATTGAGACCATGGTTTGGAAAAAGGAAACATGGTGACTCGAGGTGAATTGTGGGGAGAAAAGTAGTTTTGTTCCAAACCACCTTTGAGCATGGAAGCAATTGCACATCTGCGTGATGTCACCGCCTAAGGTCACATCTAAGGAGGGGGCAAGAGAAAAAGGATCTAGCGCCAACCCTGAGATTTTTTGCAAGTTCAAAGGAAACGGTCACGGGGGCCATCGGACCTGTGCAAGAAAGCCGAAAGGGCCTATGTTTAGATACATAATCAAACCATCAAGGTTTCAGAGAGCCAATTCGGCTCGGGATTGAAGACCCTTGACCGGGAGGTCGTGTAGCCTTAGGAGAAGGGGGTTTGCATTAAGAAACAAAGGGAAAAGAAGAGGAAACACTCAAATCAATAATCTCATGGTTTTGCACATTTGTTCATATGTAAATGGTTTGAAGGAAGAGCCTCATAAAGATTTAATTCGACAGAGAGTTAACACTAGAATAATACAAGGAATTGATAAAGGGTCAAAATATGATTTGTTTGTGAACTGATAACACAATAGAAGAATGACTATGATATAATGAGTCGATCCATGTCTGTGATCAACTCATGAAGACAAAAGTACCGCCACACAATCATGATTAAAAAAGGTTTAATTCATATAAAAAGGAAAAATGATATTAATTAAAGAATAATATTATCACTTAAATGAAAAGGTACCTGTAAATTTAATTGACATTTTTTGTATGATATGTATAGCTCTAACAAGATGGTTTCTTGTAGGTTTATCAGGATTAGAGGCATAACGAGATCAATTCAAGAATAGGATCAGATGTTAGGGTCATGGAGGCATGACTTTGTGTACAAAAGTTGCATGAGGTACTACAAAAGAAAGAATCCTCACATGGGACATGAAGCTAGCAGGTGAATAATGTCGTTAATGGGCATAGAAAGGAAATGTAAGGCTCCATAACCTTGAAGGTAGA
>SNQJ01S0156041.1:0-13416 GCA_010110895.2 Picea sitchensis | reverse complement strand
CGGTTCTGGTAAAACCTTCCATGCCAAACACTATCATGCTGAAAATGAAAAATTGGCATACCTGTTACCATCTTTTGCAAACCTGGGAAAGCATCGTAGTTGAGGTGTCCAAACCTTCTATGCCATAGTTCGCAGGGGTTGATCATCTCATGAGCCAATGCTTGAATAACCTGACCTGAGACTATAAAGTCCACCTTCTTGAAGCCCAATCACCATGGCTGAGCTTATACTTTCATTTGAGGGCCACATAAGCGCCTTCCCATTTGAAAAGGCTGCTGTGTACCCTTTACTTTCTAGAACTGCAACTGAAATGAGTTCTTTAAACCAGGAACATAAAGAATTTCTTCAATTTGTAACACATTACCTAATTGAAGCTGAAAAGAAGCTGAGCCAACTCCTTTGATGTCATAAGTACAATCATCACCCAGTTCCACTTTTGCATTAAACTTCTTCTCTCTGTAATTTACAAGAGTCTTCTTGTGCCCTGTCATGTCTCTGGAAGCTCTGTTGTCCACTAACCATGTGTCAACTGAGTTGGTGATAGCACCAGACAATGCTGATACAAGATAATTCTCTCTTCGCTGCTTTTGCTCTTTGGTGGTGTTAGCACCATGATTTTTGTAGTGAGTTAGAGGTTTTTCCAAATTTTTTTCAGAGTCATGCCTTGATCTTGGAAAAAATCAAGACTTTCCTAGATGAGTCATAATTAGTGTGTCAAAGTTTATGAGGTCAGTGACCAAATAAAGAATGGTTTGAAATTGTCAAGTAAAGGGTTTGGCCATAAGTTGGTTAAAAGGGTGTAAGGTTCGTCATGTTTAAATTGTAAATGTCTACTTTCCTAAGTCTCGAGTCATGTCGAAAAGTGGAAATTATGTACCAAGGTCAAATCAAGTGGTTAGGATGAATGTCATGTCAAAAGATATTATGGGTTATCATTACGTAATCATGAAGTCAGAAAAGTGAATAATCATGGCACTCCATATCATTTGTACCATTGCACACTTCAAAGGAGTACCCGCTGCGGAAGTTCACTAGGAAAATCTTTAATTGCCTTAAAACATCTTGTCGCTATGGATTTTCCGTCCCGTTTCATAATTTCATTCCTTATCCATTCAAGCATAAATATTGGTCACCCTTCATGTTTCTCTATCACCTTCAAGACTTGTGTGTCATTCACAGCTTTTCCAGTAAGCTTCGAAGCCCTTTGCTACGTAAATACTATGTGCTCCCAGTTGCTACGTAAATTTGCTACTTTGTTTTTGCTGCGCATCCTCCATTTCTTTAAATCATTGTTCAAGAGCTTTCCTTGAAGCCCATTGCAAATTAGTTTCTGGAAGGAGTTTGTCTTTCACATAGTCAACCTTCTTTCTTCTGAGCTAAATTCTTATTACCTACTCCTGCGCCAAGTTTTCCGTTGCTATTTTTACTGTGCCGAAGTTTTCCGTTGCGCCAAATTTTTGCATTGTTGTTTCTATTGCGTCGAAGTTTTCCATTGCTGTTTCTACTGCATCGAAGTTTTCCGTCACTGTTTCTACTGCGCCGAAGTTTTCCGTTGCTGTTGCTACTGCGCCGAGTTTTCCGCTACGCTGAATTTTCTGCCGCTGATTTGTTTGCTGCGCAAAGTTTCCTGTTGCTACCTTTTCTTGTGCATCGTGCAAAAGTTACTATTCTCATTCGTTGCGCAGAGAGGCTATTACAATCTATTGCCGCGCACCTGAAATTGACATATATCAACATCATGACAACTCTTCAAAGTAAAAGAAAGAATGCAAGAAGCGGGAAAGTCGTGAGGTTTGAACCACATGATTTAAATTTAGTAAATGCAGATCCAACGATCAGAGTGTCCTTTGAACAAGTCGAATGCATAAGATTATGTGAAAAGATTCAAGGATATAATGCGCAACTAACTAAGCAGTTCACCCTTAACTTTACCGGTGTCAGTAGAACTATTGCAGGGATCACTTTTCTAGTATCAAAGGAAACCATATCAGCTGCGACGGAGATCCCTATGCAGACAGAAAAATGGTTTAAAGGTATGCCATTAGATACTTCATGTTATATTGATTTCATCAAACATGAATATAGAAATCGGAAAATTGGAGACAGTATTCCCAGTGAGTATCTTCTGGAACCTTTTGAGAAACTTCTGAAGATAATCCGAAAGTACTTCACATGTGAGGGAAGATTCGACAAGGTGCATCAATACCACATCAGGCTTCTGATGCATTTCACAGGGAGAAGTCCTTTAAACTTACCTTTTTTCCTATGTAGAAGCCTGGGAAAGATGGCAGACAGTGTCGAAGCCAAAGCTGATCAACCAGAGAACAATCTATTCCATTTTTCCTTAATTAAGATGTTGGTGGTTGAGGAGCTCGAAAATTTAAACAAGGATTGGAATTCCTTCATGATTTCAACAAACATTCCGAGAGACCCTAAAGGAGATATTCCCTTATCTGTTGAGAAATCAACACTTCATAGTTCAGAGGTAAGAAGAGGAGGTGTTGCTGAAGGGAGAAAAGGAAAAGAAATTGAAGATTCATCACTCAGTCAACCACCATCCAAGAAAAGAAGCAAAGTAAGATTCACTGATGAAACTGAAGAGACGAAAGCTCCCACTAAACCGTGCACCAAGTCCTCTGCTAGGAGATTTCCCATACCCACAATTCAGCCAGAGTTTGTTGAATGTGGAACCCAGGAGATTGATGAAAAGCAAGTGGAACCAGGTGAATAAGATGTAGATATCAAGGAGGTGAAACAACAATTAAAGAAAACTTAACATGTTGTAGCCCAATTCTATCAGGAAAACAAAGAATTGAGGAGGCAACTAGCAGAAAGAATTCCTGAAACACAAGCATCACAGGTTAAAGTAGGTCAAAGATCTCCTACCTCACCAACATGAGGAGAAAATAATATAAAGTGGCTGGAAAAGTAGCCGAGAGAAGCTCAAGATGTGATCATTAAACTCAAGGAGGAAAACAGAAGATCAGAGGAAGGGATCATGGAACATTTCAAGAAATGCAGACCAGATATTGACGATGCATGTGTAGCTCTCTCTGACGCTCAATCAAAGTTTAAAAGGAATGCGACTTTGTTGAGACAGGTGAGGAGTTTAAAGAGACAAAATTTGTCATTAAGAAGGGCAAATAGGGCCTTACAAATGCAAGCGAGTTTGGACAAGGAAGCTACAGACAAACTGAATGATCCCATCCTTTGCTGCCAACTGGATTCGCGCGCACAACCTCAGCATGAAGATCCGCCGTGCGAAATCGCTGTGCAGATTTCGCAGCCAACATTTGCGCAGCAGAAAACAAAATTTACTACACAAAGGTGACAGTGTTGTCCAACGATACACACGATGATTCATTACAACCGTATGGTTGAAATTTTCTTAGGAATTCATGATTGTAAATAACAGTTTGGATAGGTTAGGATTTGCCAAATCGGTTTTCCTATTTTTGGTAAATTTTGTAGAGGTTGTTGTTCTCTTTGAAAACAACCAGATCCATAACTCTAGGAGATAGTAGTTCGACTCCTAGCAGCTAAGTGTAGCTTTAGTTTTCTATATATATGGACTATTTTGATGTAAAATGGGGCGCGCAGGCAGAAGTATAGACATTTTGGTCCTTGTAGTGTTGCCAAGCCAAGATGCCAGGAACATTTCGTTTTCATTGATTTTTAAATGTTTTCTGGTTGTGGCATATCGTTAAACACTTTGCAGTCTTAAGTCTCATGAGTTGCGCTGGGGTTTAATATGATGATTTTTATGTGTGTTTGCAACAATAATCAAAGAAGATATAGCAATGGAAAATACCTCAACAAGATGCAAGATCAACAACACAAGGAATAACCAAAAATACCTCAGATCTGATTTTATTCATAGTAGTAGAAGATCTTGACACAATAGATCTACAGATTTGGAATAATAGAGCATGAGAGCTCATAACACAATGACAATAACTCAAGAAGAGATGATACAAGCCTCCAAAGGCCACATGGTTGCCGAAGATGAATGACAACTGAGATCTCTGCCCACTGTTGGATCAAACCCTCAATCTCGGATAGTTGTGCCCTGCTGGAAAGCTGAATACACCCAACAATTCGGCCTTGCTGCTAGAGGCCTCCAAACACTCTGAAAATGGCTGGAAGAATAGATCGGGCCAAGGCCAAACCCCTGATGAAGTCTCAGGCTAAATGATGAAGTTATGACCAACCAAATGAACAAAGCCCTATTTGACTTGCGCCCTCCTGGATGACCAAAACCCCAATAATTCTGCCTCTAACCTAGAGACCTCCAAAGGCTCTCAAAATACATGGAACTATAGATTGGGGCAAGATGAACTCCCGACCAAAACCTCAAGTCAAATGGTGAACATCTCGGTCACCAAACAATGAAATCTTCAATCTGTAATGCACCCTCTTTCTCTACAATTCGTGCCTAGCTCCAGTAAATCAGATAGCATGTAAACCTCCTCCGAAATATGCTAGAAATGATGGTCTAGGCCATACAGAGAAAACCCATGAGTTATTTTACCCAAACACCTTCTCCTCTCTCCAGATCAAGCTATTCTCCTCAAGGTGGTGCACCCTCCTGCTGGAAATCCTCAAGTGTTGCGCCCTAGCTCTCTCTGAACCTGTGACTGATGCAGAAACCACCTGTAACTGAGTAGATCCGATGTAGAATGGTGAGGGAGGAATCTTTCACCTCCGTGACCAAGCTTGGATGAAGATAGGTGGGATCTTTCACCACTGAGTTGATCTCTAGGGTTTGTTAAGTCAAAACCCTCAAAACGCCCAAGTGCATGGGCTCACTAGCAAGAAACCAGATATCAAATGATAAACAACATAAGGAGAGAATAGAGGCCGCTGCCTCTCTTTTATCCTCTCTGCTCACCTTGTCTCTCCAAGTGACTTTTATTTTATTTAATTATTAATTAATTAATTAAATCAATTTAATTAATTAATTAACCATTTTTCCTCTAAAAAGTAGTTTATCCCTCCTTGTGGCTTCCTTGGCCATTGAAAGTCACTTCTGATCATCCTATCTTGTAGTGCTATTCCTCCCGATTCCAATGAGTTATTACACTAAGAGGCTCCTCCAAGTATTATGTCCCATATGACCTCCTTAGTGAATTTAATTAACATATAGCCCAAAATAACTCAAAATTACGAAACTCGTCGGAATGCAATGTAACCAAAGCCAAGCTGTGTGGAATGGATCATGATGATGAAATAAGATGAGCGATGCAAGTCGGACCCCAAAAAAACCCCTCAATAGCCCCTGTACTCGCTATAACCTCCATCTGGCTACTCTGGTCATCATAACACTCTGTAATATAATGATGTCCCAAAGTGGGGACATTATAGTCCTCCTTGCTAGAATATTGCTTGTCCTCAAGAAATAATTGAATCCATCCAAATATAATACCGGGGTCCCATGTCCACTTGTGGGACACACAGTAGGCTCCATCCAAAGATGAACTATCACACACTCCATCCCCTGGATCCCATATCAGGACGTGAACTGCAATACCTTGTGAAGCATAATCCTGAAACATATCAACACCATGAGTCTCTTGCACATGACACATGGCCTCATCCCGGAATGAGTCCATCCTCCAAGTCCATACCAAGATCAACACGGTCTCCACCAACTGCACATGCTGTTGCCATAGTGAGGTACTGCAAGACCTCCATGAATCACCCTCAAGTGACGTGCTCTCCTCAACACTGAAGCTCAATGGAAAGTCAAAATAACTTTCCCCTGCAAGGGTCCACTCGCCTCCATTAGTCAATGAAATGCTTAGCCCTGCAATCCCCGGGTCCCATGCTAGTCTCTGCCAAAGATCACCACGCTGGCGCTGCACTACTTTGATCATGACTGTCTGCTCCCCATATACATATTGGATCCCCCATTCCTGGATCCTCAAGCTGGAATACCTGTGGAAACTGGACTTGTTGTCCAGAAGCTGCATCGGTAAAAGAACCTTTGTGGAAGTAGTATCTGCCTAACCATCTCCGTGCTCGATCATGAGGATCAAAAGGGAGAAATTTTCTTGCTGCATAGGACAAGCCCCTGCAAGCCCACTCAAAACCAACTCAAAGTGAAGTATGTGGCTCTCTGGCGCAACCTGGGTCATCATAAGGTGAAACAACCTACTAACAAAATGGACTCTCGGATCCCATGGCAAACTTGGAAGTTTATCACTTCCAATCCCCACTAACTACTCCTGTGTCATACTGATCACTGTCGAAAGCCCTCCGTGCTCATCCCCATGAGAATCTGTATCTGTGTCGCCCTCTGAGATGTCTACTATCCCATGGCCTAAGATGCTCACCATCATGCACAAAGTCTCAACTGTCTGCCTATGATGATCCACGCCTATCCTGCTGTATGTCGTAAAAGCACTGCTGTCAGGTGGTCTCAGCCTAACAACTCTCCATGTCCTCTGCCACTATCTATCTCCTCCCATGCTGCTGTCAATGATGAAAGTGTTGGGAAAGGCTAACATAAACATTTATAGCTGATTGTAGGACTGGAAAGTATCATATGCTTTGGCCAATCCCAAGGATTCAACCAAAAGCTCGTCCACCGGTACCCATGGTAAATACTCGCCTGTAGTCATCACTGAACCCCAATCATCAGGTACAACTGGGGGTAACTCCTCCAACTGCTGGTCAACCACTCTCCATCCCTCATCTCTCATGCAACTGCTGATACTGTGAAGGTGATCTCTCAGAATTATGTGCTACTGCAAAGGAGAGGCATCTCCATGCTCCCCTAAGTGTGTCTCCTCCCTGCAATCCAATACGTCACTCTGAATCCCACCGTACACCTCTGCATGTCTCTGTGTACTATCACTCACCATTGTATGCTCCTGCATACTCATGTAATCTCCTGTATACTCCTGCAGCATCATGGGTCCTGGGTGTACTACTGGGTCAACCTCTAAATGAAGGTCAACCACTCCTAGGACACAAATGGAAGTATCCTGATAACTGCCCCTGGCTCTGGAGTCCCCATGCGTATGTGAGTGCTCAACTGTCTCAAAGATCCTCGTGGAGGGTAGCTCCCACGCCTCTGGATCATAACTCTCCATACTCATCAGTGATCCTGGGTACTCCTCATGCTCCTCCATCAATTGGTGCTCCTTTGCTAAACCAACAACATCCTCTAGCAATGTGGCTGAAGGATATATCTGACTCTCTACTAAGATAGATGTAGTGGATCTCTGTCTAATCTCCTCAAGAAGCTCCTCTGACCTAGACTCTGATTCTTGAAGGGTTGTCTGTGTGCCTTTCACGAATCCTCCTGTGCTCTCCAACTCATGAGTGAGTCTATCCACCTCCAACTCCTACTCCCTCAGGGCCCTATGATACATCTCACAAACCTCTAATAGATAGTCTCTGTCCATCAACAACTGCTGGTAGTCGACCCTCGTCATAGTCATCCTCTCCCCGAGAGTATGAAAGACGTCCATGGCAAATCCCCCATCTGAACTATCATGTGCCATCGATGCCCTCTAGCAATAATCTGCCACCAATGCATGTATGTCATCAATGGTCTAATGGTTGCCATGATCATGTCCTCACTGACTCTCAACTGTCCTGCCAAGTATCGGGACTCCTGATCATAGTCCTGTTGAGTTGTACCTCACGCCCCTCATTACTAGTGTCAACCCTGGAATCCCCAACAACACTCTCTGCAAAAGATAAGGCACTGAACGACCCCCTATCCACTGTGCTACTGGGTCCTCCTGTATGCCACTGCACACCATCACCAACTGCTACCTCCCTCCGAATCACACTGTATCCTCCTGTGCACTCACGCTGCTACTATCATCTGCCCCTGGATCCCATACAAATGTGTCCAGACACGTGCTATGGTCATCCCGACCAATAAGGAGTGCATCCCCATCACTGTCGACCGCTCTTGGAAGTAAGTGTCCAATCAAACTGTCAGTCTTCACAACCTAATCAAACAATGGAGTCTCCAAAAGAGGTGACCCACTCTCCTCATAAGCATGTGTAAGATCAATTGTCTCCAAGTCATGTCTCTCATGAAGGTCCACCTGTCCATGGTGTGCAATCCCCACGCAGGGCTCCACCACTATATCAACAATGCCACTGATAACCTCCTATGCCATGGCTATCATAGGTGTCTAAGAAGGTGCCAATTGTGTCACAGTCACCATAGGAAGCTCATCATGTCTAGGTGCTAACATGGGCGAATCTTCACTAGTGTATCCACTCTGCTAAAGTGTAAGGTCATCAACACTATGTGATATGACTGCTAAAGCACATGTGCTATCATCCTGTCCATCCAATTGTCCCTCCAATGCACCAGGGTCACTATCCTCCCCAAGTGCGCAAGAGTCACTAGCCTCCACAATTGTGCAAGAGTCACTAGCGTCATCAAACTGCTCCAAATAAGCATCTACCGCTGCATCCTCATACACTTCCTCATCCTCACTGTCATAGTGTACCTCAATAATGTGCCTCTTACCTTTACCCTTACATCTATGATATGGTTCCCAAGGCACTTTGCAACTGTAGCAAAGTTGGCTGCTCCTAATGGGTGTAGGAATGCTCTATTTTTCCTTCCATCTGCTAGCTGGTAATGATGCTCTCTCTCCCATTTGTCTACATAGTGCTCCAGTATGTTGTCTGTCGGCTATCAACTCACGTAGGGCTAAATCCAATTCATGTCTATCCATTTCTCCCTATGGAAGACCCCTCAAACTAGCAGGAGTCTAAGCTCTGGATGCATGCGCTAATCCCCACCGACTGGGAGGATCAACGCTTTGATACCATTGTAATTTTCCCAAGCCAAGATGCCACGAACATTTCGTTTTCATTGATTTTTAAATGTTTTTTGGTTGTGGCATTTCGTCAAACACTTTGTAGTCTTAAGTCTCATGAGTTGCGCTGGGGTTTAATATGATCGTTTTTATGTCTGTTTGCAGCAAAAATCAAAGAAGATATAGCAATGGAACATACCTCAACAAGATGCAAGATCAACAACACAAGGAATAACCAAAAATACCTCAGATCTGATTTTATTCATAGTAGTAGAAGATCTTGACACAATAGATCTACAGATCTGGAACAATAGAGCATGAGAGCTCATAACACAATGACAATAACCCAAGAAGAGATGATACAAGCCTCCAAAGGCCACATGGCCGTCGAAGATGAATGACAATTGAGATCTCTGCCCATTGCTGGATCAAACCCTCAATCTGGGATAGTTGCGCCCTGCTGGAAAGATGAATACACCCAACAATTCGGCCTTGCTGCTAGAGGCCTCCAAACACTCTGAAAATGGCTGGAAGAATAGATCGGGCCAAGGCCAAACCCCTGATGAAGTCTCAGGCTAAATGATGAAGTTATGACCAACCATATGAACAAAGCCCTATTTGACTTGCGCCCTCCTGGATGACTGAAACCCCAATAATTCTGCCTCTAACCTAGAGACCTCCAAAGGCTCTCAAAATACATGGAACTATAGATAGGGGCAAGATGAACTCCCGACCAAAACCTCAAGTCAAATGGTGAAGATCTGGGTCACCAAACAATGAAATCCTCAATCTGCAATGCGCCCTCTTTCTCTACAATTCGTGCCCATCTCCAGTAAATCAGATAGCATGTAAACCTCCTCCGAAATATGATAGAAATGATGGTCTAGGCCATATAGAGAAAATCCAAGAGTTATTTTACCCAAACACCTTCTCCTCTCTCCAGATCAAGCTATTCTCCTCAAGGTGGTGTGCCCTCCTGCTGGAAATCCCCAAGTGTTGCGCCCTAGCTTTCTCTGAACCTGTGACTGATGTAGAAACCATCTGTAACTGAGTAGATCTGATGTAGAATGGTGAGGGAGGAATCTTTCACCTTCGTGACCAATCTTGGATGAAGATAGGTGGGATCTTTCACCATCGAGTTGATCTCTAGGGTTTGTTAAGTCAAAACCCTCAAAACCCCCAAGTGCATGGGCTCACTAGCAAGAAGCCATATATTAAATGATAAACAACATAATGAGAGAATAGAGGTTCCTGTCTCTCTTTTATCCTCCCTGCTCACTTTGTCTCTCCAAGTGACTTTTAGTTTATTTAATTATTAATTAATTAATTAAATCACTTTATTTAATTAATTAACCATTTTTCCTCTAAAAGGTAGTTTATCCCTCCTTGTGGCTTCCCTGGCCACTGAAAGTCACTTATGATCATCCTATCCTGTAGTGCTATTCCTCCTGATTCCAATGAGCTATTACACTAAGAGGTTCCTCCAAGTATTATGCACCATATGACCTCTTTAGTGTATTTAATTAACATATAGCCCAAAATAACTCAAAATTACGGAAATCGTCGAAATGCAACGAAACCAAAGCCAAGCTGTGCGGAATGGATCATGATGATGAAATAAGATGAGCGATGCAAGACGGACCCCCAAAAAACCCCTCAATAGCCCCTATACTCGCTATAACCTCCATCTGGCTACTCTGGTCATCATAACACTCTGTAATATAATGATGTCCCAAAGTGGGGACATTACAGTACTCAATGTAATTTTCTGAATCTAAAGAAATACAAATGCAGAAGTCCTGAATTCCTTAAGAAAAAGATTCTAATGGTGGTGATCTGAAGATTATACTCTTCTTTGTATGTATTCCCTGTGTACTTATTTTCATCTGCACTTTTCTTCTCTTTAAATTGGTAAAGTAAAAGTCCATAATTTATCTAATGATGCTCTAGATTTAACTGATTTATATTCTGTCTATCTTCTTAGCTAAGGTCATTATTCATCCTTTGTGATGCTCTGATCCTGTTGTATGTTTCTTTCTTCTTTCACCCTACATGAACAAATTAAACACTGAAGTTCATGACCTTATTTAGCCTTTGTTCCTCTGAGGAGTTCTATCTACCAAGCATTGTTTTCTTTGTTTTCAGAGGTTGACTCCATAGCCCTAGAAGCACTATCTTTTGTCAGTAGACCTTAAAAAATGATCGTAAAATTCTAAATCTAGCCATCATTTTAAAGTAACTTGTCTATCATAGATCAAGTCTCAGAGAGATCCCTCTCTAGATTGGAAAGGTTAGTTTCCAGTCTTAAAGTTGGTTTGTAGGTTACCTTTGTAGATTGTTTCTTTAGCCCAACAATTTACTCAGCGTTAACATTTCGGCACCATTGCCGTGGACGAAATTTAAAATTTTCCCTGGGAAAGAACGACTAAAAGCTTTAGATTTGATTTCTGAGGGTAACAGTGAATCAAACACCTTTTTGGCTGAACTATTCTTACCCTGGCGACTTCATTTAATAAGATTGATAGCATATTTTTGTTTGTTTTTGAGAAAATAAGAAATCCTATAACATCTGATTCAGAAGGAACTCTGATTCATAACCTATAACATCTGTGTCTGATCCCGATAAACTCTTGTACAAAAGAAAAGAAAAGATAGTCAAATCATTTGCTTTCCTGGACAATAATCTATCTTCACCCAAAGACGGTTTAAAAAGTATTGATGACCTTGACTTTGATTTAAAATTTGAACAAACCTTGTTCAGATCTAGATCAAAATCTAAGTTGAATGAAATTATCTTTGATGAGAAGAAATTCCAGTCTTTGATTCCCACTGTCCCTATTCAGACTATTCCTATTTAGACTGTCCCCACTCAGATTGTTCAAATAGCCCAAAATCCTCCTAGAGCCATGGCAACTAGATTTGATCCTCTTGCCTTGCCTGCCCAGTTGCATGATTTACCACAAAATTATAATCAAAGAATCAGATCTTTCGATGCTGAAGAAAATGTATCAACCCTAAGACACTTAGATTGGTTCAATGATTTTGTTAACCTAGAGGAGGTAGATCACGAGGATGTAAAACTCAGGATGTTCGCACAAAGTCTTTCAGGAGAAGTCAGAAAATTGTTTAAAGCTCTTCCTGCGGTGAGTATCCCTAATTTTGCAGCTTTTGAAATACTTTTTCTTGCAAGGTGGGGTGATAAAAATAATCCTCTTCAGTTGCTAACTCAGTACAATAACATAAAAAGATCACCAAATGAAACAGTACAAGAGTTTTCAACCAAATTTATGAAAGTTTATAATTCAATTCCTACAGAAGTAAAACCTCCTCTTGGAGCTGCCCAACCTCGATATGTTGATTCTTTTGATAGTGACTTTGCCTTGTTGTTAAGAGAAAAGAGATCCAATACATTAGATGATATGATGAGTGATGCAATTGAAGTAGAGGTAAATCTGATGGCATCAGGGAAGGTAAAAAATAATCCTGACAGAGATGTGAAGAAGGTCTAAGGAGAAGCACAACCCTCAACTTCTCAATCATCAGATGAGAAATTTGATTTGATGATGAAAACTATGGAAAAATTCATGGAAAGAATGTCCTTGGAGAATAAGCCTGCCACTAGAGATCAAATTGATTTTCAGCCCAAAAATCAAAATTTTAGGAGAGCTCCAGTTCCACAGATCAGGGAAAGAGACCAGAGAAATCATGGTGATCAACAAATAAAACCTCCTTTCCAAAACAACTATGTAAACGAAGATTTTGATCAGAAGACAATATGCATTGTTGTGATGATACAGAAATAAATGTGTTCTTAACTAAAGAAGAACATGATCAATTTTTGGATGCAAATGATACGTTTATGCAGGATAATGATGATATGTTGTCATTGGAAACAAAAGAGTTTATGAAAGGATATCAAAATGCTATTATGCAACTTCAGAAACAATATAACCTCAGAAGGAAAAAGGTGCCTGCAAATCCTCTAAAGTCAAATCCTACAAGGGAACTTCAGATAAATACGCCTTCTTCAAGCCAACCTAAGAAAGATAATTCAACAAAGGATGCAATGGAGAAAGGAAAATCCAAAGAAGAACCTCCAAAGAAAATACCTGAGGCAAGAAATGAAGCAGTCATCAAAGAGGTAGAAAAAGCCTCATCTCCTTTTAATTTTGAAAGTGAAATGGCTAAAATCAAAATTTCTGTTCCATTTAATGAGTTGATTAAGAATGGAGAATATAGAAATTAGATCATTAAAATGCTTAAAATGGAAGAATCCCTCGACACTTTGAATGTACAAGATGATCACCTAGCTATCTTGTTTGGCCCATGTGTGGAGGAGAGTGGCGATGTTGATGATGTTCCTCCTTTCTATGTTAGTCTTAAATTTCATGACATGACCTTACATAATGTTCTGTTAGATTCAGGAGCATCACATAATCTGATGCCCAAGGTGGTCATGGATGAGTTGGGCCTAGATATTACATGACCTTACAAGGATCTTTTCTCTTTTGACTCAAGGAAGGTGAAATGCTTGGGTTTGATCAAAGATCTGGTTGTATCATTGTCTCAAATCCCATCAAAAAATCTGATCATGGATGTGGTGGTTGTTGACATCCCT
>SNQJ01S0156040.1:15048-37405 GCA_010110895.2 Picea sitchensis | reverse complement strand
AGAGGAAGAAGCTACAGAAAATAAAAACCAAGAATTAAGAGATTTCATAGCTAGGAAAATAGACCGACTAATAGAAGAACGAGAGGATAAGTCGAAGCAACATAACAAAGTAACAACGCAAGAGGGACAGAAAGCAAGATAATTAGCTATCAAGGTTGAAAGAATGCAAGAAGGCTTGAAGAACCTATCTATGCAAGAAATAAGAATGTCCACTCGGGAAGTGTCAAGAAAAGATATATTAACTTCAGACCCTTTGAGGGCACCTCAACAGTGTGAAGCCACTACGCTAGGGGAAGATAAGAATAAAAATGGAAAGAGGATTCCAGAAATAGTTAGAAAGACTCAAATCACAGCGAAGAAGGAAAGGAAGCTCAATAAAAACAAGGCTAAGTTGGAAAAATCTACAAGAAATTACATAAACTAGATAGAAGACTTTGCAGACTGGAACCTCGCAGGAGGCAGGTTCACAGGATTTGAACCTCGCTGGAACAGCAGGTCCGCGCAAAATGGGACTTCACCTCGACAAAGTTAGATGACCGTTAGAGGCACCCCGAGGACATGTTGTATAGATATGGAGAGGAGCGGGAGTAGTTATATGGAATAATTGAGAGAGAATTGAAGGAAGTGCAACAAGTTGTTCGCTTGGTCTGCGCAGTACCTACTGCACCGCCTGCACCTTCCTCCTCACAGACTGCAGAATTGGGGGATGAACCAGCCCAGTTGAGAAATATTGTGGATGCAACAGAAGATCAATTCCAGAGAGCTCAAGAATAGAAGGAGAAAGCTGCAGAAGCCTTGAAAAAGGAGAAGGACGAAGTACTAGTAAATTACAAGCAGTGCAGGACAGTGTAGCTTCCCATGAAAATGACAAAGCAGAGCTTCAGGTGAAGTCTCAAGAGGAAAAATACCAGCTACAGAGGGAAAAGGAGCAGTTGCTTGCAGAGCAGGCCATTGTCAAAGAAACGGTAAGTAAAGCATGTCACTATGTGCCAGGCTTGGCACAGGAGGAGCAAGAGTCGATCGAAGCTCAAGCAGTGAATCTTTTTGAGACCCTCCAACAACTTCAGGATAGGATAACATAATTGGAGGCCCAAATAGTACCAAGCACCCCACAAGAGGTGTGTGACCATAGAGACGAGACCGCTAAAAACACAGTAGTAAGAATAAGAGCCCTCGCCTCAGAAAGTAAATAGTTAAGTGATAGAAGCGCCCAGACATATGAACGCCTCATTGAGGATCCAGAGCTAAAGAAGCTGGAAGCACAGTTACAGAAGGTGCAACAGCAGTCATTTTCAGTGCAGGCACAGATGAAGTTGCTCACTGCAATAGAAAGGATGAAGAGATCCCAGGAGTAGCGTGCAGTACAGAAAAAAATCACTACCCTCCAGGGTAAGGTAATGGAAGTCACACAGAAGCTACAATCTGTGCAAGACGAAGCTTGCAAGGTGTTCGAAGAGATTGATGGAAAGGGATCACAACTAGAACAAGTGATTACAACAGTAGAACACTGCCTGGAAGGGCCTGCTACAGAGCAGATGATCCAGGAGCTCGCTGAGCAGGAGGCTCAAGCGAAGTAGAAAGTAGAGGCAGCCCGAGTTAAACTTGAGGCTTCTGAAGCAACATTGTCCAGACCAAAGTGAGTCACGACAAGTCATAGGTGAGTTTTGGGCACATCTTGGCCCTCGACCAAGTTTTGGGGAAACCTTGGTCAGATTTGGCCCACTTTTGGACTTCAACATGCTGGTCGAAGAAGGAGCACCCAGGCGGAGNTATGTGGACCCAGTAAGGGGTCCTCTAGGGTTTTGTAATGGTTTTATGGGAGGTCGTCTCATGGGGTTTCTCCGTGTGTAGGCCTTATTGTAAGGTTTCGTAAAAGTATAAATAAAGAAGAATGTATTGTAGAAGTAGTAGTTTTGAGCAAAGTGAAAATAGTTAGAGTAGCTTTGTGCAGAGGAATGTAATATTTTGACAAATAATAAAGAGGCGAAGCGGTTGGTGGACGTAGCCCCACACTGGGGTGAACCACGTATATTCGGTGTCTCTGGTTTCCTTTGTCTTGTGTTATTTATGTTATGAATCTGCTTACTGCTTTGATTATGCAGTGTAATAGATAGATCTTTGGTTTCTTAAATACTTGTGTTAAGGGTGCTAGATCTAAATTATAATGCTAACTGCTGAGTGCTCAAGGTATATAATCATTCATTATTACTACATCGATCTATCTTTGACTAAATCCTATGGTGTTAAGTAAGCTAAGAAACTAATGCAGGTTACTCCTAAGTGTTAATAGACTATCATGTGAAGTGCTCTTATCACGGATCTGTGTCCCAGCCTGTTTACAGACACATGTGTCATGTAATGCAGGTTACTCCTAAGTGTTAATAGACTATCATGTGAAGTGCTCTTATCACTTGACTGTCCTACCGCTTACGCATTACATGCCGTACACCCCCGCTTCTATCTCTGTGAGACTACCGCCTACAAAAAGTTGCCGGTAGAGGGTCAGGTAGTCGAGGTTTTGTTTGTGCGTTGTTAAAGCGTTGAACCCCTGGTACAAGAATATTTGGAAAAGAGCCAAGCCAATTACAAGACAAGACATGCTAATCGCGGTAGATCACAGTTTCCAAGTTTGAGATGAATTTTGGATTTACATTAGCAAAGAGATGCTTAAAGGAGAAAGGTAAAAAGTTGAAACCAATCGCTATATGGACCTTTTAAGACCGTTGAAAAAATTGGTAACAATTCCTTCCATTTGGATTTGTCTCCCTATATGAAAATGTATGCAGTTATTAATGTTGATAATTTGAGATTGTAATAGCCTTTGATTGATGATCAAGGAGAGCATGTTCATATTCCTTCAATAGATGACTTCTCTCCAAAATATCTTTCAGAATTGCTTGAGGATACAATCCTTGACAGGATGATGATAAATTCAAAACGAGGGAATGTGGATACCTTCGTGTTCATTTCAAAGGAACAAATCCAAGAAAGATAAAATGGATTGAGGTTGGAAGGGCGACGGAACCGTAATTCTCATCTACAAGTTGACTAAAATACTATTTTCGAGCTCCAAAATCTTCCTATCGGTGGAGGAGTGATCCAGGGGATAAAACAATGCTCAAAAATCAAAGTGTTTTGAAATTGCTCGAAATGTTTCCACCGTGATCTCATCCCTCAGGATCCCAATGCAACTTGAACGGGCTTAAATGAAGTCCATATGGAAAATATATGGTGTTCTATCCATTTTCCCAAACAAGAAAAAATTTGTTAGTTGTGTATCTGCATGTGTTAACGTGGTAGTTGACTGCAGGTCATTTTATGCACTCCGTGGTTCAATGCTACAACATCACACCAACAAAACCTTTAACTACCGGCCTTTCGAACACCGCTGGGCGATGAAGTCTCAAATTCCAAGGTAGAGGCAAGGGTGGTTACAGATTCCAAAGTTGTTCCAACCTTTGGTTTGGGACATTAACGGATCGCAATTGTAATAAATCTTTAATAGAGCACTTTAGTTATTACAATTGCTAACATTAAGTTTTAGTTCAATAAAATATAAATAAACCCTAACAAATACATTCAACGTTAGTGATTCACACTGCATCCAGATCCAAGCACTTAACATATAGAAGTAGATCTGATCTAGTATTCATTCATATTATTCAAGAATAAGCTATCATATCATGTTCATCTACCATCTAACATCGCATCTAAGCATTTAATCACATAACAAAGAACAAACCAGCACAAAAAGCATTCACAACATAGAATATACATGGTTCACCCCTAGCACCGGGCTACGTGACAATTCAACTTTTCATCTTCTTTATTAGCTTCTTTCAATCATCTTACATGCACAGAGCATCTGCAATAACTTTGTAGAGGACAGAGATCTGCGGCACTTTCGCTAGATCCCTCCTTTCCTCGAAAGTTATAGCAAAGCCTTCCACGCCTCTGCCAATCACTTTGCACTTAGATTTGGTAAGCCTCGTGATAGTATGCACGGGCACTTATAACTATTACTTTCAATTAGCACAACTTACAACTCTTTGATCGCATAGATCAAACTCTAACACTTAGCACACTTCCTCCCTTCTTGCATCACCTAGATTTCTACGGTACATTACAAAATTACCTAAACATGGTAAACCCATGGGCCCATATTCCATACCTACTACAATCCCAAAACCCAAAATCCCTAAAGAAAGGGTCGAGATCCACCATTCTTACTCATCTTGTGCTCCTCCTTCGAGAGGCTATCAAAGTACCAAAATAGGTCAACATGACTCAGAATCTCCCAAATCCTCAGCAATAACAGTCTCTAATACTTCACCGTGACTCATCCCGAAGCCACTCGGATTTGTACTTCGGCTTCAAAATCCTCGAGTTTGCCTTAAGTCGCTTTGACTGTTAAAGAAGCACGCACTTCCCTCGGCCAACGAACTCTTTGATGACCGCTTGCTGACATGTCCCTCTGTATGCTCTTCAACTACGTTGATGACTTCTATACTCTAGCTTCCTCACTTTGATCTTCAGAACAATTAGCAAGTCTCATCATGTATAGGGTTGAACCTCTAAGCCACTTCCATGACCTTACTCATGAATGGTGTGGACCTTTTTGAGCAAAGGTAATCGCCTTTGGGATCGCTTTCATCCTTTCAACAATGACAATAACCGCTACCAGATTGTTTCGCTTGTTTCTTCACTGGAGCTTGGCGACTACAAGTGTCTTCAGCTTCTAGATTCTCACCGAGTCACTCATACCGCCCTGGCACCTGGCAATCATTGGGTTGCTTACATTCCATGGCAAGGGCCTTATTCTCTCAATTGTGCTCTGAGCAGTTACCGTTTGATCTCCTCACGCCCCACTCCGAGGCTCCGCATTGTGCGGAGCTCAAAGTCCATTATTCTTTGTTGTAGTTGTTGGATATCTTCCGCGAGCTACTCTACTTGATTGCCCCATTGACTTTGTATTTTTTCCTTTGTCTCTAAGCCTATCACAGAATGAAGTGCTATATTGACCACTTCCTTTACTTCAAGTTGCTCACAGCAACCTGCTCTTTCTTGTTGAATCTATGCTTTCTCCTCTTCAAACCTTGTCTAGAGAGTAACCTTCTCCCATCAAGAAGTCGTATGCTATTCCCATAGTACCGGGGCTTTGCACTCCTGTTTCCGGCCCTGGTTGGCTTGTTGGGTTTCTTCTAGTGCTGTACATGAAGGCTTAGCCGGTCATTATCGCTCTAGTCGCATTTAGTTAAGGTTCATCTCCTAACTCGTTTCTCCATTGCAAGGGCTTATCTGGACACTACATACATCGACCGACTCCATAACAAGAAATTCTTTGAAGTTCAACCGAGCCTTCCCTACATATCCTCCTACTTGGCTTCCTGTTTCTATAATATTTTATGTGAGTCATCGTTTACAGTTGCGATGATGAACTCAAAGTCATCAACAAAGTGGAGTCCGCATCTTGGTCAAGGTGGCTCTGATTTCTTTTGGAAAGAGGATTTAGGGGAGAAACCTTCCTCTACTCAAGGATCAACCTCATCTCTAGTGGGTTTTACTCGCCTTGCTTCTATTCATCCTCTTTGTCATTTATCTCTTCTACTTTGTCATCACCACCTCAGTCAGGTGATAATCGGGCAGCCTCTTTTCTGATGCATTGCTTAAGTCTTGGATTTCTTCGGTTTTCTTCCTTCTGCTTGTTCCAAGTGTGCCATGTTCTTTGTGAGCAGCCTCCAAGATTTCAAGTTCGGGATCAAACATCTCTGCAGGGTCTGTTGGAATAAGGAGGTTTGTTGACTATTCCTTGGTGATTTCCTCAAGGTATTCTTATGTGAGTTTGTAGTATGAATGAATATCCTCTTTATGCTCGTCTTCTTGTGTAGTAATATAGATGAAGTGTCTATCTACACGGAACTTCATGAGGGGTAGAAACCACTGTAGGTTTTTCGGAGGCATGCGAGGTCTGGCAACCTCCACAGCTCCCTTTTAGTCGGGAGATAGTACGTATGAAAACTACGCTGACCGCCACTGCTTTTCCCATATCGCCGAAAGTACCGGGGAAGGCAGGAACTTCGGCAAGAAGTGGCTCGAATCTGCCAATGTCCAGAAGGTCACACCTTCCCAAGATATCCCAAGCAATAAACACAATGAGGATCATGAGCTAGCTAAAATGGAACCTAGCCCCATCTTGTGCTTCAATGATGCCTAATTTAGCCGATAATCCGGGTACTTCGCCCAATTCATCTATACGCCTTCCACGATTTCCCATGAGGTCAATGACAAAGCCTATGAACTTGTAAGTGGGTATTTTCTTCCACAACTTCTTCTAACCATTTGTTGGCATAGGGGAAGACCTAGGGCTCAACACTACAACAACACACCAAAAAACTCCTAATTCATCGGGCCCTTTCTGCAACACCTCAAGTAGATGTAGTCTCAAATTCGAGGTTGAGGTTTGGGTGGTTGCAGGACTCAGGTTTCTGGAACCTTAGCTGGGACATATATCCATGATTGTAATACCTTAACAGAAAGCACTTAGTTATTATAGTTCATTAACATTTAGTTTTAGTTCACGTTTATCAAAATAAACCCTAACAAAAAGATCACCAGTATTCACACATCCACAGATCCAAGCACTAAGCATACAAATAGAGATCATATCTGGCCATTCATTCATATTATTCAAAGAACTAAGCTATCATATCAGGTTCATCTACCATCTAACATCACACTAAGTATTTAATCACATAGCAAAAGAACAAACTAAAAGCACAAAGCATTCACAATATCAGGATATAATGGTTCACCCCACCTCACAATGTGACACCAACTCTTCGCCTTATTTATTAGCTTCTTCAATCATCTTATTACGCACAGCCCAAAACAACTTCTTCTTTGCAGAGGATGGGATATTTGTGCACTCTTCGCTAGATCCTCCTTCCTTGAGTTATAAAGCAAATCCTTCCACAGCCTCTTACAATCACTTGCACTTAGCTTTGTAAACCTCACACAGTATGCAATGTCTCTACAACTATTACTTCTACTTAGTAATAACTTACAACTCTTGATCAGATAGATCAAACTCTAGCACTTAGCACACTTCCGCCCTTCTTACATCACCTAGATTTCTATTTATACATTACAAAATCGCATCTAAATGGTAAACCCATGTAATGACATTCCTATACCATATATAATTCAAAACCCAAAAACTACCTTTAAAAGGGGTCGAGATCCCAAGGACCTCGCTTCATCTTGCACTCCACCTTCAACCCGTCAAAGTCCCAAAATTTGGTCAAACATGACCAAGAATCTCAACTGGGTTGGCGGCCAACAGTTCCCTTAATATTTCACCTATGACCTCGTCCCGAAGTCACTGACTGTAATTTCAAAAGCCTCAAGCTTGGCTCGAGCTACTTTGACTTTGTTGCTGTGCCATGACCTCCTCGCCAACTAACTCTTTGATGACCGGCCATGATACGTCCCCAGCGCTTGTTCAACTACGCTGACTTAATTTCTCTAGCTCTTCTCCTACCTTTGATCTCTTTAGGAACAAATTTTGGTAAGCTCTATATCCTCAGATATGTTGGGACTCTAAGTCACTTCCATGACTATACCAATAGTGTGGACCTTTTGTTGAGCAGTGTGTTGTTCCTGAGACCTTTTCATCCTTTTGACTACTGACAGTGGCTTCAACTTTTCTTGTACTATTGTTGCTTGTTGTTTCACTTCCTGGAGCTATGACTGTAGTGCCTTTAGTTCTGGGTTCTCATTGAGTCACTCATAAGTTTGGGTATTGTGATCACTTAGTTGTTTAAATTCCATAGAGAGGGCCTTGATTCTCTCAAATTCACTCCGGGCGCTGTTTCTATTTGATCTCTCACGCCCCGGTGGAGGCTCTGCATTGTGCGAGCTCAAAGTCTATTTTTTGTTGTAGTTGTTGGATATCTTCCGTGAGCTTCTCTACTTGATGCCTGGCGTGGTCTTCGCCTTTGTTCTAAGTCACATAGCGGAGTGCTCAGCTTGACTGCCACTTCGAGTTTCTCTGGAAGCAACTGTTCTTTTTCTTGTTCAATCTATGCTTTCTCCTCTTCAAACTTGTCCTGGAGCAACCTTCCCTCGCCTCGCAGCTTTCCCGGCTTGCTCTATGAAGACATTTTGCACTTTCTTTAGGGCCTCTATGTCATGCTCTTTCTCTTCTTGCGCTCGACAAAGGCTCATCTCCCAACTCTGGCTCTCCTGATGGCAGGGGCGCAGTGGAAATTGCACGGATGGAATGGAGGGATTTTTGTACTCCTTGGAGCTCGATCTTAATTTTTTTGTATATTGTCTCTTGCTTAGCTTCCTGCTTCTCTTAAATATCTAGCGAAGCATCGTTTAGTGTAGCGATGATGAAGTCAAAGTCATCAACAAAGGAGCAATACCAGATCTTGGTCAAGGTTGTTCGATTTCTTTGGGAAGAAGGGTTTAGGGGAGAAACCTTCCTCTCTCTTCAAGGGATCAACCTCATCTCTAGGTGGTGTTACTTTGCCTTGCTTCAGCTTCATCTTTGCCATTTATCTCTTCTACTACGGTCACCCCCTCACTAAGTACATCAGCAGTTTTCTCGAGGTGCCGCTAAGTCTTGACCTCCTCGGCTTTCCTTTTTCTTGTTCCAGTGCTATGTTCTTTGTGATGGGCCTCCCGGGTCGGGCCAATTTTGTGGATCGAAGACTCGTTGTGGTCACGGGATAGCAAGAAAGTTCTACGACCATTCCCAGGTCCCTTCTATGAGCTTGTAGTACGAACAAGCTCTTCCTTATGTACACCTCCTCGCAGAATATAAAATGAAGTGTCTATCTCACAAGGAACTTCAAGGGAGGGGTCTAAAACCATTGTAGGTTGTTCGAGTAAGAAGGCGAGATATTTAGCTCTTACCAGCCCTCTAGAGATAGTACGCATGAAAATGTACTGCTCGAATTTCCACTATTTTTCCCATATCGCCGGTGTACCAGAAAGCATTGGGTGGAACTTCTCTGCAAAGAAGTGACTCAACGAATAATGCCGTCCGTGAAGTTCACTCCTTTCGACATATCCCAAGAAATAAACACAATGAGGATCAGGATCCAACTAAAATGAAACTCATAACCCAGGTCTTGAGATTCACGACAGTCTTGTTATAACTGTTTGATGAGGTAGCTCTCCTAGTTTATTTGTAGTCCTTCTATGCATTTTCCCGTGAGGTCAATGACAAAGCATGTGACTTGTGTGGGTATGTTCTTCCTTACAACTTTCTCAAGCGAGCCATTTGTTGGCAATGTATGCACCTGTGGTTCAACGCTACAACAACGCACACCAACAAAACCCCTGACCATCAATTCTTTTCGACAACACCGCAGGGCATGAAGTCTCACCCGAGGTAGAGAGTGGGTGGTTGCGTGGACTCTAGTGTTCGCAACTCCATAGGGACAATGTATATATGTGATTGTAATACCTTAAATGTAGCACTTTAGTTACATAGCTCGCTAACATTCAACTTTAGTTCACAAATAACTAAACCCTAACAAAAGATCAACACAATATTCACACATATCCAATAGATCCAAGCACTAAGCATACAAATAGAGATCAGATCTAGCATTCATTCATATTATTCTAGCAATAAACTATCATATCGTGTCTATCTACCCATCTAACATCGCGACTCAGCAATAATCACATAACAAAGAACAAACTAAAAGCACAAATCATTCACAACACAGATATATCATATTCACCCCACCCTAGGGCTACGGGCCCCACCAACTCTCTTCTCATCTTATTTGTATTACCTTCTTTCTCAATCGATCTCTTTACATGCACAAAGCCTCAAGATCAACTTCGCAGGAAAGGAGATCCGCACACCCCTTCGATTCCCTCCTTCCCTAAGTTATAAGCACACAAAGCCTTCCACGCCTCTTACAATCACTTCTGCACTTAGCTCGCAAGCCTCACAATGCGATGCAATTGTGCTAATTTACAATTATTACTTGTACTTATCACAAATTAAGCAACTCTTTGATCACATAGATCGAACTCTAGCACTTAGCACACTTCCGCCCTTCTTATATCACCTAGATTTCTATTTATATACATTACAAAATATGCCTAAAACATGGTTAAACCCATGGGTCGTCATTCCCATACCGCTACATAAGCCCAAACCCAAAACCTTCCTAAAAGGGCCCAATATCCCGCAATCTTTGCTTCGTATTGCGCTCCATATTCGACAGGTTGACGAAGTCCCAAAATAGGTCAAACATGACCAAGAATCCTCAAAACTTGGTCATAGCCAACACTATGCATAACGTATAGTCGTATAGCTGACATGGTGCTGATGTGTCAAGGACGTGTGGCAGGTGACTGGACAGCTGACATGTGGCATGGGATGACTTGTGGTAGGGTATTTACATGGACCAATGGATGGTCGACACATGGCATTTGATTGGTGCACATGTGGGCCAATGATAGGGTGCCACATGGCTCCACTCAGATCAAGGACATGGCACCCCAATCGACCTATAAATGTCTTGACTCACTCTGGCTGAACCCTTGACCTCCTCTGGTGGATGAATGAGCCGATAGGTCGAAAACCAACCCCGCCTAACTGCTTCTTGACTCATAATGGCAATACCATATTTTAAGTTTGCATTAAAGTTCATTCGGTGGAAGCACGGCTTAGCCCCAGCCCGTGGACATGATATCACAACGAGCACCATGTGACCGGGAGCGCGGGAAAAAGTCAGGGCTAGCCGACTAGTGTGGGCAGTTAGCCCTAGACCTTAGACACATGTCCCATGTAGCCAATACCTCTTGGTTAGGTGCTACAATTATGCTAACCATGTGACAATTTTTCCCACGCAACTAGATTCTTATGACTCTGAAAGCTATTTCTAAGCCAGTGAGCCGTTTTGACAATGCATTTTGGAGGAAGATTTAGTTGTAGAAGAAGGGAAAACTTCCAAGAGAGATAACTTTCTCATTTTTTTACCAAACCAAGTGCAGAAAAAGCCTAGACAAGGGTTTCCTTTTGACAGCCTCGGAGCTTCTATTAGATCTATTATTTTTCCATTTTAGCATTGTAAATTGTTGTTTTTCACATATTGAACACTTTATGAAAGAGGACCCTCATTGGAAGTTGGATTGTGATATGTAGCCCAAGAGAGGGTGAACTCCTTATCACTTGTTGTGTTATGTGATTGTTCTTGATGCTTGTTTATCTCTCATATTTCTAATTTTAAGTCCAAACTATAAAAGTTGTGCTTGCAAATTGATCCATTTACCAAGACACATAAAATTTCACTTTCATATTAAAATAAACTTCAATTCTTAGATCGCTTAGAATTTTCGATCCATGAAATTCATCTTCGAACTTTTGGGTTGTTTTATCATCTATATATCTTAACAACAACCCATCAGTAGATCTGCGAAAAAGAACATTTCCCAAGATGAGGAACTCTGGGGCTATCAAGCACAGTCTTCTACACTAATGTGAATCTAAATGACCCAGAAAATTCTGATGTAAGAGATAATAAATGATATCCATGTACCAAGGATGATCAACAAGATCTACATCAAGAGTTTCCAAGTAAAACAGTGTCGAAAAATACAATCTCATCTTCCTCAAGATAATCACTTGGTTTAGGATGTTGAGCTAACTGAAGAGATAGATCATGTCCCCTTTAATTGTCTTGGTCCCAGTAATCGTATAAATTGTGTTCTTGAATTTTATGCAAGCCGTTGTGCAAGTTTTCCCGAGAGATGAGTTTGTGTAGCAAAACTCTGATCAAGAAAAGGGACTCTTACCTGTGTTTGATTTCCCAAAATAAAATGCTTGAACTTTCCTATATATTTTACCAAGGAGAAAGTGTGTTTTTCAACGTGAGTATATTTCACCACATGATCCTCACAAATCTTTGACTCATATAGGCTATAGGATTTTCTTGATTTTGGTCATCAACTTGCAGAAGAATGGTGGAAATTGCCTCTTCTATGGAATTGGTATAGATGATGAAGTCTTTATTAAAATTGGGATTGACTAAAATTGGTGCAAAGTTGATTTCCTTGTTGATTCCTATAAAATCCTTTTATACCTCATTAGTCCAATAGAAGGTTCTATCCTACTTTAGCAAATTATGAATAGGTTTAACCATCACAAGTGGAAGTTGGGGAACAAACCTCCCAACAAAGTTAATTGTGCCTATAAAGTTTGAACTCCTTGTTTAGAGGTAGGAGCAAGGAGGTTGATAATCACATCAACTCTCTCAGGGTCAATACTAATAAAACCATCATAAACAATATGACCAAGGATTTTTCCCTTGGTAATCAAAATAGACATAGAAGGATTCAATGACATACCAAATTTTTTGCAACATAGAAATACTTTCCTAAAATGACCAAAATGACCGGATCGGTCTACAGAATAAACACTCGTTTCATCAAGATAAACCCGAATTATCTTATCGATCAAATCATCCAAAGTTATCTGCATAGCTCTCTAAAAAGTGACACCCGGTGATTAGACAAGACAAAAGGCATGCGTTCGTAGATAAAGGTGCCCCATCTGGTGGTGATTGTGGTTTTTTTATTTGTCATCCCTCTTGACTCTAATTTGATCGTATCCAAAAAATCATCTAATAGGGACATTATTTGAGACCTGACTACCTGTTGTAGAATCATCTCCATGTTAGGAAGCCAAAATTTATCTTTAACACTGGCTCTATTAAAAGCACGAAGTCAACATTACGTAAATGTGTTGAACCTACATAGAATATATCTACCTAGAATTGCACATAGTTCTAGAGAAAATATGAGAAAAGAGAAGTGGGGAGAAAGAATGGAAGAATTTCATTAACCAAAATGAATGAATGATAATTTCTCTACACACATATACTATGTATAACTCAACTAACGCACACAGGGGGAGAAGCCAGGTCATAGTGGTGGTATAGAGTGATGTGGACACATACCAATAGTTATGAGAGTAAACCGCCACCTAGTTCTAGTCTCTCAGGAAGTTACATGAGTAAACCTGGCCACCTAGTCTAAGTTAACTAGTCTCTCACTCTCGCTAACTGAATGAAATAGAGTGAAGTGCGGAGGAGAGCGTGGGAATCATGAGTAATGCTACTAGTCCTACGATGATTCCAAGGATACCAATAGTTGGTGATGATCCCATTGTTGCATGGTGATAATCCCAATGTGGATCTAGACTCCACTCAACTAATCAAACCGGAAGTGTGAAATGAAGAGAATATTATCCTAGAGGAATATTCTCCTAAATTATAGGGAGAGACTGATAATGACTAATAAACATAGGGAAAACCTTAGGAATAATAAATCATAGGTGTGTGTGAAGTACTCCAACACTCGGACATCTCTATGGTGAAAATAAAGAATAGGTCCCAAAAACGCAGGCCATGTTAGGTGCACCCAACACAAAAGATACAATCAAATAAATGAGGAAAGAGGGAAACCCTCATGGGAAAACCTCAAAGTACAACAATGTATGTAAAAAGAAGAACCAATCGCTCTTATAACCATGTCCCTCCACCTTCAAGACGCATTGGCGCAGTAGAATGGCACTTATGCTCGAAGGTCTTGGTGAAGATGTTTGCACATGTTTTGTTGAAGGAAAAACTGCAAGTCGCATGATCCCTCGTAGCCAAGTCTTAGATGTATGTGGATTTTGATGTGCTTCGGGCCCACCGCCTATGAATTGGATCAGAACTTCAGATTGATCGTTGTCACACCGGATGACGACGGCCAATGAAATTGACCCCAACTCATGGAGAAAATTTTGTAGCCACATAGCCCAAATGGTTATGTTAAATACCCCACTATACTCTTCCTCGACTGAAGAAAGAGAAATAGCAACCTACTTCTTACTCAACCAACAGATAGGTCCCGAACTAAGACAAAGTGAGTAACTAGATGTGGACTTGTAATCAATGGTATCACCGTACCTGGCCGTAACTGGAACCCAATGAGGTCCAATGTAGACTATGCTGCATAGTGAATCCCAAAGGTGATGGTGCCATGTACATTATCGGCGATACCGCTTGCAACCTTCCAATGTAGCTCATGATATTCTTGCATGAACTTGAGACCGCTTCCAACTTCATATGAGAGGTCTGGTCTGGAGTTTGTGATATACAACAAGCTCCCCCACTAGCTATCTATATAGTTTGATATCCACCAGTGGAGTGTCCCCTCGATCCTCAAGTCTGACTCGTAGTAAAGGAGTTGAGGAAAAATTTGTGGTTCGGCTATGAAATCTCTCAAGGATATCTCGCGTGTACTTGTCCGGTGACAATTTGATGCCTGATACATCTCGACCGATCTCGAGTCCAAGGAATAAAAGTAGTGGAACCATGTCCACAACAAGAACCCTCGCTAGAATCCTATTGACTGCAATAATCGTTGAAGTTGAGCAACCAATGACGTTGGAAATCATCAACATACGTAACTAGGAGTAGAAGTGAATCAGCCATCCCGAAAGCATGTGTCATTCGTGTCTAACTTACAACGTAAAAATTTCTATGATAGTAGGTAGGAGTTCATCTTGGTATACCATTCCCCTATCTCCCGCTTGAGGCCATAAAGAGACTCTCTTCGACGTATCTCAAATATGAATCCCAGATAAATCATTGGGGTTGTTCCATATAGATCTCCTTAGAGAGATCATAGTAAAGAAATGCATTCTTTATGTCCATCCGGATGGAATTCCCATCCCTTAGCTCTTGCAATGGAAATTTCCAAACGTATGGAATCCATACTCACTACTAGAGCGAAGGTCTCTCATCATGCAGTAAAATGCCATGCAACTCATTGTACCCTTTGGCAACTAGCATGGTTTTGTATTTGTTAACTTGTCCATCTGTTATGCTCTTGGTCATGTAGACCCATCTACACTGACAAGTTTTCCAAGGAAGTTTTAACCGCATCCCAAGTTTGGTTCTCAGGAGGGAGTTGTACTCTTCATGGTGGATTCCAAAAAGAGATTTCCATCAGCCTCCATAAGACTGGATCGGAAGATTCAAACCAAGAAAAAATCTGGGTGGAATCTGCTGACCAACCGAATCGAAAATTACCTTATCCCCAACAATATCTCTCGCATATTTAAGAGTAGTCTTGACCCACTTGCACCTCGGCTCTAGATCTACATCTTCATCTGCATGCAATGAATCTACATATGACTGTACTAAATTTGTATCTAGATCATATGAATCCTATAAATCAAAACTCTCATCCTAAAGAAGAGTCGCATGTGCATGCTCATCATCCCCGATGTGATGAAGAACAAAGTGTCCGTGATGCGCTTGTTGAGGTACACAGACACTTTCCCCAAATTGACACTACTCAATGATGATTCATCCATGAAAGATCAATGAGTTTGTATCCCTTCAATAATCGGGTGGGTATCCAAACGGGAAGATACATTATGTTCTATGTGGATCAAGTGCCTCCTTTAATCTTCTCAAATGGAATCCTAGCCCATGCACGAACCGAAAAAAGTGGGTCACTTCCATTTGAGGCCGCTCCAATCCTCAAATGGGGTCTTATCCTGGATGATCTATGGATATGTTTTTTATTTAGGTTGCACAATTAAGTTCTTTCGCCCATAATCTTTGTGGAAGTGAATTTCCATGTATATGCACATGCCATCTCTTTAGATGTATTTTTCCTCACAAAGAACTCGCTTTTGTTGTGGAGTATATAAACCGTGGTGGTGCAAAATGAATACATGGCTCATGAAAAAATATTATGTATCTCATGGTTGCCATATAGCCCCCCATTATATTTCCAAAGGACTTTGATTTTCTTTCCTCATCGCCTCAACAAGGGCTTGAAATCTTTTGAGGTGTTGAAAGACGCCTATTTTTCCCTCGAAAGAAATCCATGTGAAGCTGAGAACACAACAAAAATGAGCATGTACCTTGCTTTATTAATTGATGGATGTGTAAAAGGGCCCACGAGGTCACTATTGATCAGATCTAAAGGAGAGGAATCCTTCCGAAGTCTTTCCTTTTTCGAATTTCTCTTTGAGGGTGTTTTCCACGAACACACCCCTCACAGCCTCTTTCGAAGGGATGCTTCCGCAGACCATCAACCATTCCCTACTTGATAAGGTTTTGAATATATCTGAAATTTAAATGCCCAAGCCTTTCATGCCATATCCCATCAAGCTTAATCAACATGGTAAGCAATAATGCAGAAAACTGATCAATAAATTCAAAATGTGTAGAGTCTAGATTGATGATTTTACCTTAGATATAGCAACCCTCAAATTGGTTTGAATGTCATGGATATCCACTGCATCAGGTTTGAATATGAATCTCTTTCTGGTGCTTTATTTTTTTCATTTGATACATGAAGAGAATATTGACGGAAATTTTGGGAACTTGTAGCACATTCCCTCAAGCTTTTGTTTGTAAGTTCAATCCTTCCTTTGTTTGCGGACTCCTCGACCGGAGAGTTGTCCCCATCAATAGAAGGAACTTTGCATGCATCCAATGAATAATAAACTTCTTTGGTGTAATCCATGTGGTGTGATGCTCCTCAATCTATGATCCACATCGAGAGAGAGTTGATGGCAATCAAAGCATGGCTAGAATTATATTTCTTGGGATTTACATATTCTTCGACTTCTTCTTCTTGGCACCCCTAGGGATGCGATCTCCAAGGTTTTGTTGTTGAAGTATTTGGGTCATTAGGTCTATCTATTTCTGCATACATGTTTTGGATGGAATCCTTTATGGAATTAAGTGCATTTCTCCCTTTCCTCCCTTTCCACCTTTGGATACAAAGGCAACAGTGAAGGGTTTTGAGTACCCTCCTTCTTCAGATTTGTAATATGTTCTTCCTTTATTCTGGTATTTAGATTTATGATATTGATGATCGCTACCATCTTGCACAAGTGAGTGCATGTGCCTTGGGCCTTTTATTTTTCCCATATTTATCAGCTTTTTTTTCTCTTGTGTCGATTTGATAAAGGCCTCAAGAGAGGGTATCATCCAAGTGGATCCGCAGGTGAGCCTAATCGAATGAAATGTGGATACAAACATCGAGTATTCCGGACCAAGTTTGGAGAGAATGAGAGAAAATCCATTTTTTCTCCTCCTTAGATTTATCGAACCCCTCGCAAGCCTTGAGTTGCAAACAACAACCTATATTTGGTAAATAAATATTGGAGATTTTCGAAGCTTTGATCCATTGTGAGAAATTCCACCTCGAGAATGTGTCCCTTCATCTTGTCCCATTTTCCAAAAAAATACTTTCTATAAGTATTCCATGCTTCATTTGGATTTTATAGAGGATATGTGAAAGAGAGTTCTAGGAGAAATGAGACTACAAATCTCCACTTCAAACCCTTCATCCATCTCGACGATAATTTTGGATATCTATGTTCATGGTTAACCCATACAATCCTCCTACCAAGATGCAATTTCATATTCTCCTTCCATGCAAAGAAATTGTATGGTGTAAGAATGAATTCTTTTGTGTTCCATATTTTCGCTTTCTCCAATTCTCTCTACCTACAAAAAATAATTTGGTATAGATTTTTCCCCATCTATTCTACCGTGACACCATGTAAATGTGTTGAACCCCGCATAGAATAGATCTAGATAGGAATTGACATACAAAGCAAGTAGAAAAGGCGAGAAAAGAGCAAGATGGAGAGAAAAAATGGAAGATTTCTCATTAACCAAATCAATGAATGATAATTTACACATGATATACTCTGTATAACTCAACTAATGCGCACTGGAGGAGAAGCCAGTGTGCCATAGTGGTGGTCTAGAGTGACTCGAACACACACCAATAGTTATGGGAGTAAATTTCCACCTAGTCTAGTCTCTCGAGCAATTACGAGAGTGAAATGCCAGCTAGTCTGAGTTAACTAGTCTCTTAGTCTTCAGTTAATTGACCGAAACAGACCGAAGAGAGGATGAGATCAAGGAATCATGAGTAATGTGCTAGTCTGGTGATGATTCCAAGGATAATGTGCATTAGTTGGTGATGATGTCAATGTTGAATGGTGATAATCCCAATGTGGCATCTAGACTCTACTCAACTGATCAAACCAAAGTGTGAACTGAAGAGAATATTCTCCCTAAACAATATGAGACTGGATAATCACTGATAAACATAGGGAAAAACTTAGGAAAAATAAATCTTAGGTGTGTATGAAGTACTCCAACAACACATAACCTGATATCATTAGTTTTCTTTTGTACAAGAACCAAATTTGAGACCCATTCAGAATACTTTACTGGAAAGATGATTTGAGATTTTAATAATTTTTCGACTTCCTTTCTAATAGTAGCTTGAAGGGCGGGGTTTACAGGCCTTTTTCTTTGCCTTACTAGTTTCACTCCTTCCTTGATAGGAATGGCGTGTTGGATGATGTTGGGATCAAAACCATGAAGATCCCCATATGACCAAGCAAAGACATCCTTGAATTCATGGAATAAATCCATGAATCTTTCTTTTTGCTCTTGTGAACAATGGGCTCCTATTTTAAGAATCTCGGGATCATCTGAGGTTCCAATGTTCACAGAGACAATGTCTCCAACTTTCTTCTTGACTCCTCTTCTACAGTATTTTCCTTTTTACCAACATCACTCATTAAAAATGAACTCTCAATAGGAGTCAAGCCTTTTGGAAACTTATCATCGTCAATAGAAATCACTTCCTTAGTATTAAGAGGTTCATTTTTTAATAAATCAAAGATATCCTCATCATTTTTTAAACCTTCCATGATTCAACATTGTCAGGTATATGTGGACGATATAGAGACACAAAAGTGCAATCGAGTCGTTGCGGTAATAATTGTTGAGTAGGAGAGGCAGCAAAAACTGCCAACCTATCATCCATTGTGTTAAGCTTTGTTTTTATGTGAGTGATGTTGAAAGATAACATATTTGAAATCAAGGCCCAAATAGCTTGAGTGTATCTTTTCATCAGCTTGTTATTGGGGTTATAGATTTTTCTAACAAGGTTAACTACAAGCTCAGAATCACCAAATACGGTAAGATGACCACAACCCATATTATAATCATTTTTGATACCTAACAGTAGGGCTTCAAACCCAACAACGTTGTTGGTGCAAGCAAATTCTAACCTGAAGGAGAAGTTATAAATTTTTCCTACATGTGAGTAAAGGATAATACCAAATCCATTTCCTTCGCTGGAGCATGCACCATCAAAGTGAATATGCCACATTCTGTCATCATATTCAAATTGTTCATGTGGCACGTCATCTTCTTCTGTGAAAATAGAATAAACACCCAAACTTTCCTCAACATAATTGACATTTAGCTGAGGAAATTTCTCAATGTAAGGTGAGATACGATATTCTTTGAAAACAATAACGTTCTTTCCATCCTTAGGGATAGACAGATGCGACCCATCTAAAGACAAGTAATCACCCATTAGGGATTTCCAGTCTCTCCCCAAAATAATTGAGTAATTGTTGACATGCATATCGATAACTTGAATGTTAAGGGTGGTGTGTATTTCTGGATGTGTGCAAAGTACTAAGGTTACATCTTTTATCTCACCAATCGTGGATTTTTGTTTATTATTATAGGAGAGCATGCTTCTCGCATTTTCGTTTGTACAAGAGAGGCCTAGTTATTCCATAATGATCTTTGGCATGACACTTGAGCCTCAGCCACCATCAATGAGGCAACAATGGGCTATTTTGTCTAAAATATTTACAAAAATATAGAAATGGGAGTAATTTACAAATCTCCTAAAGTTATTTACACCTGTCTTATTTACATGAGACTCTTCTTCATCATGATCTTCCGTGAGATTGGCTATGTTGGAAGTTTTACCTTCCATGAAATCTCTAAGATATTGTTGTCGTTATGGTATAGTTACCATATCCAAAAGAGTAGCATCAACTTTTATGTTAGCCAACTGATTTAAAATATTATACTTCAAAGAAGGAGCGATGACTTGATGACTGGTAGAAAGGTGGGCAGCTTGTGAACCAGTAGTTTGAGTGGATGTTCTAGGGGCAAAAGTAGTCTTGGAAGAATTATCTTTGCCCTTATTGGCATATGATTTATTCATAGTATTAACTACCATAACATCATCCTGTGGGGCCCAATCTAAGACAATAATGGTAGTATCCGGTTTCTAGCCAAATATTCGATCCCTCACATTTTTCCTAATTTCACAAGTGCTTTCCTCATGATGTTCTTTGTAAAAATTACACCAGGCTCTAGGCAATATGGATTTTAGCTAAAATTTATTGTTTTTGAAATGCCTAGTGGCAGCCTGGGTGGAAGTCTCATCAAGAGTGGAAGTAGGAGTAATTCCCTTTCTTTCAAAAGAAATCTTTTGATTGTTAATTCTCATTTATCTGTGTCTTAGCATGATGGGCATGTGAGGCTTGGGATATAGGTTGTTGATGCAAGGAAGGAGCAGTAGGCCAAGAATGGAAAGGAGGTTGTATGGGATGATCAATATTTGGCCAACCTTGTGACTGTCTAGAAAGAGGATGTACAACATTTTTCTAGCCATCATGTTCTGGTCTAACTAAGGTAGTGGAAACATGGTTTGGGACTGAATTACATATACTTGGATGAGGGTTTTTAGGGATAGGTGGAGGTATATAGGCTTGTTGTCCATCCAATTTGAGGAAACATGTATGCAACAACTGATTGAATTCTTCTGAATCTGCATCAAAATGTATAGAAAATTGGATCCTCTTATTACCCCTTTGCCAAGGACCTAGTCCTCTACCTCTATTGTTTCCTCTCCTACCATGCCTACTCCTGCTGAGAAATCTCATGCTGATACTGTTATTGGATAAATCCGTAAGTGCGGACACAAACCGATCTCCCTAGATCCCCCTGGATCTAGAATAAATCAAGACAGAATAATACTCTTTCCCTAGATTTTGACTATTGAATTAAATAGGAGGCAAGAACGAGTAACATACCTTATAATCGCTTCCTATGGTCTTTGTTGCTCCCGCTTCGCTCCAATGCTCTCGTGCAGTCGATACCAAGACAACACAAACCAATCGAAGTGAAGACAACTCAATATATTCAACAGTCAATCTATGTATATGATCAAGGAGTTATACAATAAAGCGAAATCAGCTTTATGGGAAAGAGACATATTACTGTATCATATTGATGGAAAGAAAAGATTACAACCTGAACCTTGATGTTGCAAACTTCCTTTCGATGTCCCTTGGCTCTGACACACACACTTTCTCACTTGCATGAAGAAGATCAAAACTCTTATGATATCCTTGTTGGTGTCTCCTAGCTGTTGTAGCTTCAATCCTTCACACAATCTTTCACCAAGTCTCCAATGAATCTTAACCTTGTTTTCTTAACCTTTTCCATGAGAACTCCCTCAATTTATAGGAGAGAATGAATTAGTTACTTATATAAGAATGATCCCAAAATATCATGGAATCCAGTACTAGGATAACCATTTGAATGCCATCTCATCCTTATAGAAGATTCCTTTCTAGAAACTTCAAAAATTCATCTTTTTCCTTGCATAAGAAAGAGTTCGCACCCTAGCAGTTACACACAGTATGAACTTCTCGCACCCTGGCTTAAGGCAGCCTGTGAGAATCATACATTCTCGCAGGAAAATATACTAGCAGCCTGCGAACAGTCCTCAAAAATGTGATTTCTGGAATAAGAAGAAAGTAACTTTTCTCAGGAAAAAGTCATGATGAAGAGCCTGAGAACACCATCATCCCTACATCATCATGATGACCAAAATCATGGGTAATAGAATTCCCCCCAAAGTATGAGAGTGGAACTAGTGACAGTCAATAGACTTTGTAAGCCGTATGTGTGTGTCGAGAACCAGGGGCACATCTAATCGAAAACCTGCGAACAACCAAGCATCTGCATAATATCATATATATCAATTTCTGAGGTAGACATTCCCATACTCAGATCATAGACTGATAACATTGTAGACCTGGGTCATGGCCACCAATCATACACTGTGGATCCATGCCGTCAAAATATAGCATAGCCACCCTGAATACAATGTGGATCTATGCGAAAATTCCAAATCAAGACGACATAGCCACGAGACATACACAGTGGATCTATGTGTCGCAAATTATCCATATTCTATCGCAACCTGGATCACAAAGATGATATCCAGGGTCTTCAATCTCATCGTCCAAAGTACGAATCTGACCATGTGATTACATGTGTTGAAGTCGAACATGACAGAAACCACTTGATTACCGGGCATTGATGTAACCGTTAACAAGTGCGAGGGAAATCACCATTGATGTCAATGACTCCCAAGGTACTATAGTACAATCCATCGA
>SNQJ01S0156040.1:0-15038 GCA_010110895.2 Picea sitchensis | reverse complement strand
AATCTCCAATATTTATTTACCAAATATAAGGATTTGTTGTTGCAACTCAAGGCTTGCGGGGTTGATAAATCTAAGGAGGAGAAAAAAATGGTTCTCACCATTCTCTCCAAAATTGGTCCAGAATACTCAGTGTTTGTATCCACATTTCATTCAGTTAGGTTCACCTCTGGATCCACCTGGATGATGCCCTCTCTTGAGGCCTTTATCAAATCTCTGACACAAGAGAAAAAAAAGCTGATAAATATGGGAAAAATAAAAGGCCCAAAGGCACATGCACTTACTGTGCAAGATGGTAGCAGTCATCAATATCATAAATCTAAATACAAGACAAAAGGAAAGAACATGCAAATCCAAAGAAGGAAGGGTATTCAAAACCCTTCAACGATGCCTCCAGATCCAAAGGTGGAAAGGGAGGAAAAGGGGAGAAATGCACTTAATTCCATAAAGGATTCCATCCAGAATCCACATGTATGCAAAAATAGATAGATCTAATGACCCAAATACTTCAACAAAAAAACCTTGGAGATCGCATCCCCGAGGGTTCCAAGAAGAAGAAGTCAGAATATGTAAATCCCAAGAAATATAATTCTAGCCATGCTTTGATTGCCATCAACTCCTCTCTCGATGCTTGGATCATAGATTGAGGAGCATCACACCACATGGATTCTACAAAAGAAGTTTATTATTCATTGGATGCATGCAAAGTTCCTTCTATTCTGATGGGGGACAACTCTCCAGTCGAGGTCACCGACAAAGGAAGGATTGAACTTACAAACAAAAGCTTCGAGAATGTGCTACACGTTCCCAAAATTTCCGTCAATATTCTCTTCGTGTATCAGATAAAAAAATACGGCACCAGAAAGAGAGTCATATTCACACATGATGCAATGGATATCTATGAAATGAAAACCAATTCCAGGGTTACTAACGACAAGGTAAATCATCAATCTAGACTCTACACATTTTCTGAATTTATTGATCCAGATTTTGCATTATTGCTTACCCATGTTGATGAAAGCAGTAGGATATGGCACAAAAGCTTCGGGCATTTAAATTTCAGATATATGCAACAACTTAGCAAGCAGAGAATGGATGATGGTCTACCCGACATCCACTTCTCGAAAGGAATTTGTGAGGGATGTGTTCGTGGAAAACACCCTCAAGAGAAATTTGACAAAGGAAAGACTTGGAAGGATTCCTTTCCTTTAGATTTGATCCATAGTGACCTCATGGGCCCTTTTACACATCCATCAATCAATAAAGCAAGGTACATGCTCATTTTTGTTGATGATTTCTCACGCTTCACATGGATTTTCTTTCTCAGGAAAAAAATAGACGTCTTTCAACATCTCAAAGATTTCAAAGCCCTTGTTGAGAGACAGTCAGGAAAGAAAATCAAAGTTCTTTGGAAATATAATGGGGGAGAGTATGTCAACCATGAGATACATAATATTTTTCATGAGGCATGGATTCATTTGCACCACACGGTTCCCTATACTCCACAACAAAACAGAGTTGCTGAGCGGAAAAATATATCTCTAAAAGAGATGGCATATTGCATGTTACATGCAAAGTCACTTCCACAAAGATTATGGGCCGAAGCACTTAATTGTGAAACGTACATCCAAAACATATATCCGCATAGATCTGTCAAGGACAAGACCCCCTACGAGGCTTGGAGCGGCCTCAAATCGTAAGTGACCCACTTTTTTATTTTCAGTTCACGTGTATGGGCTAGGATTCCCGCTGAGAAGATGAAGGCACTTGATCCACATAGAACATAATGTATCTTTGTTGGATACCCCAGCAGTGTGAAGGGATACCGACTCATTGATCTTTCCTCGGATCGAATCATCATTGAGAGTAGTGTCCAATTTGAGGAAAGTGTCTCGCATGTACCTCAACAACTGCATGCAAACACCTTTGTTCTTCCATCTGTCAGGGATGATGAGCATGCACATGCCGAGTCTTCTTCACATGAGAGTTTTGATTTATAGGATTCAGATGATCTAGATACAAATTCAGTACAGTCAGATGTAGAGTTAGTGCATCCAGATGCAGATGCAGAGCTAGAGAAGAGGTCCAAGTGGGTCAAGACTACTCTTAAATATGCAGGGGATCTTGTTGGGGATCAAGCTGGTACTAGGAGGACTCGATTTGATTTCGAGGAGCCTCCTCTTGCACTCATTTCCACTGAACCGATTCCACCCAAGAATTTTTTCTTGGTTTAGTCTTCCGATCCACAGTCTTATGGAGAGGCTGATGGAAATCTCTTTTGGGAATCCGCTATGCAGGAGGAGTACAACTCCCTCCTGGAGAACCAGACTTGGGATCTGGTTCCGCTTCCTTCAGGAAGGAAACTTGTCAGGTGTAGATGGGTCTACAGGACCAAGAGCATAACAGATGGACAAGTTAACAAATACAAAGCCATGCTAGTTGCCAAATAATTTCAATAGGTGCATGTGATTTACTATGATGAGACCTTCGCTCCAGTAGCGAAGATGGATTCCATACGTTTGGAACTTTCCATTGCAAGAGCTAAGGGATGGGAATTCCATCAGATGGACGTAAAGAATGCATTTCTTTACTATGATCTCTCTAAGGAGATCTATATGGAGCAACCCCAAGGATTTATATAGGATTCATATTTGGTCTGTCAACTGAAGAAGTCTCTTTATGGCCTCAAGCAGGCTCCGAGGGAATGGTATACCAAGATGAACTCCTACCTACTGTCACAGAACTTTGTACATTGTAAGTTAGACCTGAATGTTTACATGCTCAGGATGGCTGATTCACTTCTACTCCTAGTTCTGTATGTTGATGATTTGCTGATCATCGATTGCTCAACTTCAACGATTGTTGCAGTCAAGAGGATTCTACATGACAGGTTCTTGACGACAGACATGTTTCTGCTACATTTCTTCCTTGGACTCGAGATCAGTCAGGATGCATCAGGCATCAAATTGTCTCAGGACAACTATGCACGAGATATCCTTGAGAGATTTCACATGACGAACCACAAATTTTCCTCAACTCCTTTACTACCAGAAGTCAGACTTGAGGATCGAGGGGACACTCTATTGGTTGACAACAAACTATATAGATAGCTAGTGGGGAGCTTTTTGTATCTCATACACTCTAGACCAGGCCTCTCATATGAAGTTGGAGCAGTCTCCAAGTTCATGCAAGAGCCTCATGAGCTACATTGGAAGGTTGCAAAGCGTATCCTTCGATGTGTACATGGCACCATCACCTTTGGGATTCACTATGCAACATAGTCTACATTGGACCTCATTGGGTTCACTGATTCTGACTGGGCTGGTGATACCATTGATTGCAAGTCCACATCTAGTTACTCACTCGTTCTTGTTTCCGGACCTATCTATTGGTCGAGTAAGAAGCAGGTTGCTATTTCTCTATCTTCAGTCGAGGTAGAGTACAAAGGGGTAGTTAAAATAACCATTCAGGCTATGTGGCTACAAAATTTTCTCACCGAGTTGGGAATTCAATTTCATTGACCGATCGTCATCCGGTGTGACAACCTGATCAATCTGAAGTTCTACAGAGATCCAATTCATAGGCAGTGGACGAAGCACATCAAAATCCACATGCACATCTAAGACTTAGTACACGAGGGGATCATCGACTTGCAGTTTTTTCCTTCAACAAAACATATTGCAAACATCTTCACCAAGACCTTCACTGAGCATAAGTGCCATTCTCTGCGCAATCGTCTTGAAGTGGAGGACATAGTTACCTAAGAACGATTAGTTCTTCTTTTTACATACATTGTACTTTGAAGGGGGGGTTTTCCCATGAGGTTTTCCCTCTTTCCTCATTTATTTCAGTGTATCTTTTGTATTTGGGTACCTAACATGGCCTCGTTGTTGGGACCTATTCTTTATTTTCACCATAGAGATGTCCAGGGGGGGTGTTGGAGTACTTCACACACACCTATGATTTATTTTCCTAAGGTTTTCCCTATGTTTATTAGTCATTATCTAGTCTCCTATAATTTAGGGAGAATATTCCTCTAGGATAATATTCTCTTCATTTCACACTTCAGTTTGATTAGTTGAGTGGAGTCTAGATCCCACATTGGGATTATCACCATGCAACAATGGGATCATCACCAACTAATGTGCATTATCCTTGGAATCATCACCATACTAGAGCATTACTCATGATTCCCTGCTCTCCTCCGCACTTCACTCTATTTCAATCAGTTAACTGAAGACTGAGAGACTAGTTAACTCACACTAGGTGGCAGTTTACTCCCGTAACTTCCTAAGAGACTAGACTAGGTGGCAGTTTACTCTCATAACTACTGGTGTGTGTCCAAATCACTCTAGACCACCACTATGACACATAGTCTTCTCCTCTAGTGTGCGTTAGTTGATTTATACATAGTATATCATGTGTAAATTATCATTCATTCATTTGGTTAATGAGAATTCTTCCATTCTTCTCCCCTGCTTCTATTTTCTCATATTTTCTCTAGAACTATGTATGTCAATTCCTAGCTAGATATATTCTATGTAGGTTCAACACATTTACATGTGTTGACTTTCGTGCTTTTAATAGAGCCAGTGTTAAAGATAAATTTTGGCTTCCTAACATGGAGATGATCCTACAACAGGTAGTCAGGTCTCAAATAATGTCCCTACTTGATGATTTTTTGGATACGATCAAATTAGAGTCAAGAGGGATGACAAATACAAAATCATATTCACCACCAGATGGGGCACCTTGTCCTACAAACACATGCCTTTTGTCTTGTCTAATGCAGGTGCTACATTTTAGAGATCTATGCAGATAACTTTGGACGATTTGATCGATAAGATAATTCAGGTTTATCTTGATGACTTAATTGTTTATTCTAAGAACCGATCAGATCATTTTGGTCATTTTAGGAAAGTATTTATATGTTGCAAAAAATTTGGTATGTCATTGAATCCTTCTACGTCTATTTTCGCAGTTACTCAAGGAAAAATCCTTGGTCATATTGTTTCTGACTGTGGTATTAGTATTGAACCTGAGAGAGTTGTCGCGATTATCAAACTCCTTGATCCTACCTCTAAACAAGGAGTTCAAGCTTTCATAGGCACAATTAACTTTGTTAGGAGGTTTGTTCCCAACTTCACTGTGATGGTTAAACCTATTCATAATTTGCTGACGCAGGATAGAACCTTCTCTTGGACTGATGATGTAGAAAAGGATTTTATAGGAATCAACAAGGAAATCAACTTTGCACCAATTTTAGTCAATCCCAATTTTAATAAAGACTTCATCATCTATACCAATTCCACAGAAGAGGCAATCTCTACCATCCTTCTGCAAGACGATGACCAAAATCAAGAAAATCCTATAGCCTATATGAGTAAAAGTTTGTCAGATCATGTGGTGAAATATACTCTGATTGAAAAACACACTTTCGCCTTGGTAAAAGCTATAGGAAAGTTCAAGCATTTTATTTTGGGAAAGCAAACACATGTAAGAGTCCCTTTTCTTCTAGTCAAGTTTTTGCTTATGCAGACTCATCTCTCAGGAAAACTTGCACATTGGCTTGCCAAAATTCAAGAACACAATTTAACGATTACTAGGACCAAGACAATTAAGGGACATGATCTAGCTCTTCACTTAGCTCAACATCCTAAACCAAGTGATTATCTTGAGGAAGATGAGACTATTTTTTTCGACACTGTTTTACTTGGAAACTCTTGATGTAGATCTTGTTGATCATCTTTGGTACATTGACATCATTTATTATCTCTTACATTAGAATTGTCCAGGTAGTTTAGATTCACATCAACAGAGAAGACTGCGCTTGATAGCCCCAAAGTTCCTCATATTGGGAAATGTTCTTTTTCGCAGATCTATTGATGGGTTGTTGTTAAGATATATAGATGATAAAACAACCCAAAAAGTTTTGAATGAATTTCATGGATCAACAGATTCTAACTGATCTAAAATTGAAGTTTGTACAACATGCAAGTGAAATTTTATGTGTCTTGGGCAATGAATCAATTTGCAAGCACATGAATTTTTAATGAGTTTTGGACTTAAAATTGCAGAAATAACAGAGATAAACAAGCATCAAAGAACACACATAACACAACAAATAATAAAGGAGTTCACCACTCTCTTGGGCTACATATCCTGGTCCAACTTTCAATGGTCCTCTTTCATTAAGTGTTAAATATGTGAAAAACAACAATTTACAATGCTAAAATAGAAAAAATAATAGATCTAATGGCTCCAGAACTGTCAAAAACCCCTGTCTAGGCTTTTTCTGCACTTGGTTTGGTAAAAAATGAAGAAGTTATCTCTCTTGGAAGTTTTCCCTTCTTCTACAACTAAATCTTCCTCCAAAATGCACACACAGTGACCAAAACCTGGCTCACGCGCTTAGAAACTAGCTCCGTCATGAATCCCGTTGCGTGGGAAAAAATGTCACATGGTTAGCATAATTGTAGCACCTAACCAAGAGGTATTGGCTACATGGGACATGTGTCTAAGGTCTAGGGCTAACTGCCCACACTAGTCGGCTAGCCCTGACTTTTTCCCGCGCTCCCGGTCACATGGTGCTGGTTGTGATCTCATGTCCACGGGCTGGGGCTAAGCCCCGACCCTTTTTCCACCGACTGAACTTTAATGCAAACTTAAAATATATTTGTGCCATTATAGTGTAAGAAACAGGCGATAGGCAGGTTGGTTTCCCGGCCTATGCGCTCATTCATCCACCCCAGAGGTCAAGGGTTCAACTCCCGTGGAGTCCAACGAACATTTTATAGGTCGGTGGGGTGCCATCTCGCAGTCCCTGAGTGGGCCATGTGGATCCCTATCATTGGCCCACATGTGCACCAATCAAATGCCACGTGTCGACCATCCATTGGTCCATGTAAATACCCTACCACAAGTCATCCCATGCCACATGTCAGTTGTCCAGTCACCTGCCATGCGTCCTTGACACATCAACACCATGTCATCTATACGACTATACGGTCTGCACAGTGTTGGCCCTTGACCAAGTTTTGAGGATTCTTGGTCATGTTTGACCTATTTTTGGGACTTCGACAGGCTGTTGAAGGTGGAGCGCAAGACGAAGCAAACATTGCGGGATCTTGGCCCCTTTTTAGGGATTTTTGGGTTTTGGGCTTATGTAACAGGTATGGGAATGTCGACCCATGGGTTTAACCATGTTTAGGCCTGATTTTGTAATGTATAAATAGAAATCTAGGTGATATAAGAAGGGCGAAAGTGTGCTAAGTGCTAGAGTTCGATCTATGTGATCAAAAAGTTGTAAGTTGTGCTAAGTACAAGTAATAGTTGTAAGTGCTTTGTGCATACTGTGTGAGGCTTGCAGAGCTAAGTGCAAGTGATTGTAAGAGACTGTGGAAGGCTTTGTGCTATAACTTAGGGAAGGAGAATCCAATGAAGAGTGTGCAGATCTCCTGTCCTCTGCGAAGTTGATCTTGAGGCTTTGTGAATGTAAGATGATTGAAAGAAGCTAATAAATAAGACGAAGAGTTGGTGGACATAGCCCCAGGGTGGGGGTGAACCACGTATATCCTGTGTTGTGAATGATTTGTGCTTTTGGTTGTTCTTTTGTTATGTGATTAAATGCTTAGTGCGATGTTAGATGGTAGATGAACATGATATGATAGTTTATTGCTGAATAATATGAATGAATGCTAGATCTGATCTCTATTTGTATGCTTAGTGCTTGGATCTATTGGATCTGTGTGAATACTGTGCTGATCTTTTGTTAGGGTTTAGTTGCGCTGTGAACTAAAGATGAATGTTAACAAACTGTAATAACTAAGTGCTCTGTTAAGGTATTACAATCACATATCTGTGTCCTAGACACGGTTGCAGACACTGGAGTCCTGCAACCACCCCTACCTCTACCTCGGGTGAGACTTCATCTGCTTCGCAGGTGTTGTCGAAAGGGACGGTAGTTAGGGTTTTGTTGGTGCACTGTTGTAGCGTTGAACCCTGGCTCTGCCCCTGTGCCAACAAATGGCTCTGAAAGTTAGTAAGGAAGAACATACCCACACAAGTCACATGCTTTGTCATTGACCTCAGGGGGAAATGCATGGAAGGCATACAGATGAATTGGGCGAAGTACCTAGTTAATCAGCTAGAATTAGACTATCGTGAAGTACAGGATCAGGGCTATGAGTTCCACTTTAGCTGGCTCATGATCCTCATTGTGTTTATTGCTTGGGAGATGTCGGAAGGTGTGACCTTCCTGGACATTGAGTCGTTCGAGTCACTTGCTGCGAAGTTCACCACGCTCTGGTACTCGAGCGATATGGGAAAATAGTGGAAGTCGAACGCAATTTTTCATACGTACTATCTCTAGCTGAAGAGGGCTATTGAAGCTAAACCTCGCATGCCTCCGAACAACCTACAACGGTTTCGATCCCTCATGAAGTTCTGCACAGATAGACACTTCATATATATTACTACGCGAGGAGGTGTAAATAAGGAAGAGCTTCAGTCGTACTACAAGCTCATAGAAGAGGACCTCGAGGACTGGTCATCAGAATTTCTTATCCCTGCTGACCCTGCAGAGATGTCTGATCATGAAATTGACAGCCCGAAGGCCACTCACAGAGAACATGGCACACCTGGAACAAGCAGAAGGAAGGACTTAAGCAGCACCTCAGAAAAGACTGCTTCAGTATCACTTGGTCGAGGGGGTGATGACGAAGTAGAAGAGATAAATGGCGAAGAAGATGAGCAGAAGCAAGGCAAAGTAACACCACCTAGAGATGAGGTTGATCCCTTGAAGAAGAGGAAGGTTTCTCCCCCTAAACCCTCTTCCCAAAAGAAATCCAGAGCAACCTTGACCAAGATGCAGACTGTGCTCACTGTTGATGACTTTGACTTCATCATCGCAGTTGTAAACAACGCCTCACAGAAAATATTTCAGAAACAAAAAGCCAATTAGGAGGAGATGTACGAGAGAATCGAGGTTGAACTCTGAGGGGTACAAAAGGCCCTTCAGTCCAGTCATGCAGTGTCCACTGCGCCCTTGTAATCGGGAGAACCAGAGTTGGGAGATGAGCCAACCCAACTACGCCGACTAGCTAATGTGACCGAAGCTCGCCTTCATCGCACACAAGAAGAAACTGAACAAGCCAACCAGGCCCTGAAGAAAGTGCAAGAAGTACTCGTAGAACAACGCCGACTTGCAGAGCAGGAGAAGGTTGCTCGAAGAGGAGAAAACATAGATTGAACAAGAAAAAGAACAGTTGCTCGCAGAGCAACTCGAAGTGAAAGAAGTAGTCAACTGAGCACTCCGCTATGTGACAGGCTTAGAGACAAAGGTAGAAGACCGCATCGAGCATCATGTAGAGAATCTCACGAAAGATATCCAACAACTACAACAAAGAATAACAGACTTTGAGCTCCGCACAATGCCCGACACTCCACAGGACGTGAGAGATCAAATAGAAGCAACTGCCCATAGTGCAGTTGAGAGAATAAAGGCCCTTGCCATGGAATGTAAGCAACTAAGTGATCGCAGTGCCTAGACGTATGAGCACCTCATTGAGAATCTAGAACTTAAGGCACTGGAGTCACAGCTCCAGGGGGTGAAGAAATAAGCAGAAACAATACAGGCACAATTGAAGCCCCTGTCAGTTGTTGAAAGGATGAAACGATCCCAAGAGCAGCGCACTGCTCAACAAAAGGTCCACACCATTTAGAGTATAGTCATGGAAGTGACTTAGAGGTCCCAACCTATACAGGATGAGGCTTGCCAACTGTTCTAAGAGATCAAAGGCTGAGGAGCAGAGCTAGAGAAAGTCGTCACTGTAGTTTAACAACGCCTAGAGGGACATGTCAACGAAGCAGTCATCCAAGAGTTCGTTGAGCAGGAGGTCTTGGCACAACAACAAGTCAAAGTAGCTCGAGCCAAGATTGAGTCTTTTGAAGAAGAATTACCCAGATCAGAGTGACTCGGGACGAGTCATAGGTGAGTATTGGGGGCCTATTGGCCCTTAACCAAGTTTTGAGGATTCTTGGTCATGTTTGACCTATTTTTGGTACTTGTATAGGCTGTTGAAGGTGGAGCGCAAGATGAAGTAGAGATCACGGGATCTCGACCCATTTTTAGGGATTTTTGGGTTTTGAGATTATGTAACAGGTATGGGAATGTCGGCCCATGGGTTTACCCATGTTTAGGTCTAATTTTGTAATGTATAAATAGAAACCTAGGTGATGTAAGAAGGGCGGAAGTGTGCTAAGTGTTAGAGTTTGATCTATGCGATTGAAGAGTTGTAAGTTGTGCTAAGTGAAAGTAATAGTTGTAAGTGCTTCGTGCATACTGTGTGAGGCTTGCAAAGCTAAGTGCAAGTGATTGTAAGAGACTGTGGAAGAATTTGTGCTATAACTCAAGGAAGGAGGATCTAACGAAGAGTGCGCAAATATCCTGTCCTCTGCAAAGTTGTTTTGGAGGCTTTGTGCATGTAAGATGATTGAAAGAAGCTAATAAATAAGACGAAGAGTTGGTGTACGTAGCCCCAGGGTGGGGGTGAACCACGTATATCCTGTGTTGTGAATGCTTTGTGCTTTTGGTTGTTCTTTTGCTATGTGATTAAATGCTTAGTGCGATGTTAGATGGTAGATGAACCTGATATGATAGTTTATTGCTGAATAATATGAATGAATGATAGATATGATCTCTATTTGTATGCTTAGTGCTTGGATCTATTGGATCTGTGTGAATATTGCGTTGATCTTTTGTTAGAGTTTAGCTGTGCTGTGAACTAAAGCTGAATGTTAACGAACTATAATAACTAAGTGCTCTGTTAAGGTATTACAATCACAGATCTGTGTCCCAGCTAAGGTTGTAGACACTGGAGTCCTGCAACCACCCCCACCTCTACCTCGGGTGAGACTTCATCTACTTCGCAGGTGTTGCCGAAAGGGCCAGTAGTTAGGGTTTTGTTGGTGCGCTGTTGTAGCGTTGAACCCTAGGTCTGCCCCTATGCCAACAAATGGTTTCGAAAGTTAGTAAGGAAGAACATACCCACACAAGTCACATGCTTTGTCGTTGACGTCATGGGGAAATGCGTGGAAGGCGTATAGATGAATTGGGCGAAGTACCTAGTTAATCAACTAGAATTAGACTGTCGTGAAGCACAAGATCAGGGCTATGAGTTCCACTTTAGCTGGCTCATGATCCTCATTGTGTTTATTTCTTGGGAGATGCCGGAAGGTGCGACCTTCCTGGACATTGAGCCGTTCGAGCCACTTGCTGCGAAGTTCACCACGCTCTGGTACTCGAGCGATATGGGAAAACAGTGGCAGTCGAACGTAGTTTTTCATACGTACTATCTCCAGCTAAAGAGGGCTATTGAAGCTGAACCTCGCATGCCTCCGAACAACCTACAGTGGTTTCGACCCCTCATGAAGTTCCGCGCAGATAGACACTTCATCTATATTATTGTGCGAGGAGATGAACATAAGGAAGAGCTTTAGTCGTACTACAAGCTCATATAAGAGGAACTCGAGGACTGGTCATTAGACTTTCTTATCCCTGCTGACCCTGCAGAGATGTATGATCACGAAATTTACAACCCGAAGGTCGCTCACAAAGAACATGGCACACTTGGAACAAGCAGAAGGAAGAAAACCGAAGAATTCCAAGACTTAAGCAACGCCTCAGAAAAGACTGCTTCAGTATCACCTGACTGAGGTGGTGATGACGAAGTAGAAGAGATAAATGGAAAAGAAGATGAGTAGAAGCAAGGCAAAGTAACACCACCTAGAGATGAGGTTTATCCCTTGAAGAAGAGGAAGGTTTCTCCCCCTAAACCCTCTTCCCAAAATAAATCTAGAGCCACCTTGACCAAGATGCAGACTGTGCTCACTGTTGATGACTTTGACTTCATCATCGCAGCTGTAAACGATGACTCACAAAAAATATTGTAGAAACAGGAAGCCAAGTAGGAGGATATGTAGGAGAGAATCAAGGTTGAACTTCAAGGGGTACAATAGGCCCTTCAGTCTAGTTGTGTAGTGTCCAGTGTGCCCTTGCAATCGGGAGAACCAGAGTTAGGAGATGAGCCAGCCCAACTCCGTCGACTAGCTGATGTGACCGAAGCTCGCCTTCATCGCGCACAAGAAGAAACTTAACAAGCCAACCAGGCCCTGAAGCAAGTGCAAGCAGTACTTGTAGAACAACGCCGACTTGCAGAGTAGGAGAAGGTTGCTCTCCAGACCAAGTTTGAAGAGGAGAAAGCATAGATTCAACAAGAAAAAGAATAGTTGCTCGCAGAGCAACTTGAAGTGAAAGAAGCAGTCAACAGAGCACTTTGCTCTGTGACAGGCTTAGAGACAAAGGCAAAAGACCATGTCGAGAAACAAGTAGAGTAGCTCATGAAATCTATCCAACAACTACAAAAAAGAATAACGGACTTTGAGCTCCGCATAATGCCCGACACTCCGTGGGACGTGAGAGATCAAACAAAAGCAACTGCCCGGAGCACAATTGAGAGAATAAAGGCCCTTTCCATGGAATGTAAGCAACTAAGTGATTGTAGTGCCCAGACGTATGAGTGACTCATTGAGAATCTAGAACTGAAGGCACTGTAGTCACAGCTCCAGGGGGTGAAGAAACAAGCAGAAACAATACAGACGCAGTTGAAGCCCCTGTCAATTGTTGAAAGGATGAAACGATCCCAAGAGCAGTGCACTGCTCAAAAAAAGGTCCACACCATTCATAGTAGAGTCATGGAAGTGACTTAGAGGTTCCAACCTATACAGGATGAGGCTTGCCAATTGTTCTAAGAGATCACAGGCTGAGGAGCAGAGCTAGAGCAAGTCATCAGTGTAGTTGAACAACGCCTAGAGGGATATGTCAACGAAGCAGTCATCCAAGAGTTCGTTGAGCAGAAGGTCGTGGCACAACAACAATTCAAAGCATCTCGAGCCAAGCTCGAGGCTTTTGAAGCATAATTACCCAGATCAGAGTGACACGGGATGAGTCACATGTGAGTATTGGGGGCCTATTGGCCCTTTACCGAGTTTTGAGGATTCTTGGTCATGTTTGACCTATTTTTGGTACTTTGATAGGCTGTCGAAGGTGGAGCGCAAGATGAAGTAGAGATCGTGGGATATCGAACCCTTTTTAGGGATTTTTGGGTTTTGGGATTATGTAATAGGTATGGGAATGTCGACCCATGGGTTTACCCATGTTTAGGCCCAATTTTGTAATGTATAAATAGAAATCTAGGTGATGTAAGAAGGGAGGAAGTGTGCTAAGTGTTAGAGTATGATCTATGCGATCGAAGAGTTGTAAGTTGTGCTAAGTGAAAGTAATAGTTGTAAGTGCTTCGTGCATACTGTGTGAGGCTTGCAAAGCTAAGTGCAAGCGATTGTAAGAGACTGTGGAAGGCTTTGTGCTATAACTCAGGGAAGGAGGATCTAGCGAAGAGTGCACAGATCTCCTATCCTCTGCAAAGTTGTTCTGGAGGCTCTGTGCATGTAAGATGATTGAAAGAAGCTAATAAAGAAGATGAAGAGTTGGTGTACGTAGCCCCAGGGTGGGGGTGAACCATGTATATTCTATGCTGTGAATGCTTTGTGCTTATGGTTGTTCTTTTGTTATGTGATTAAATGCTTAGTGCGATGTTAGATGGTAGATGAACCTGATATGATAGTTTATTGTTGAATAATATGAATGAATGCTAGATCTGATCTCTATTTGTATGCTTAGTGCTTGGATCTATTGGATCTGTGTGAATACTGCGTTGATCTGTTGTTAGGGTTTAGCTGCGCTGTGAACTAAAGATGAATGTTAACGAACTGTAATAACTAAGTGCTCTATTAAGGTATTACAATTACAGATCTGTGTCCCAGCTAAGGTTGCAGACACTGGAGTCCTGTAACCACCCTTGCCTCTACCTTGGGTGAGACTTCATCTACTTTGCAGGTGTTCTCGAAAGGCCCAGTAGTTAAGGTTTTGTTGGTGTGATGTTGTAGCATTGAACCCTGGGTCTGCCCCGGTGCTGACACACAGTCAACTACCACGTTAACCTGTACGGACTGCACAACTAACAATTTTTTTTCTTGTTTGGGAAAATGGATAGAACACCATATATTTTCCATATGGACTTCGTTTAAGCCCGTTCAAGTTGCATTGGGATCATGAGGATGAGATCTACGCAGTGAAAACATTTTCGAGCAATTTCGAACACTTGATTTTTGAGCATTGTTTTATCCCCTGGATCACTCCTCCCCATTGGGAAGATTTTGTTGCTCCAAAATAGTATTTTAGTCAACTTGTAGATGAGGGTATAGTTCCCTCACCCTTCCAACCTCAATCCATTTATCTTTTCTTGGATTTGTTCCTTTGAGACGAACACGAAGGTACTCCACATTCCCTCGTTTTGAAGTTCTTGTCTTTCTGTCAAGGATGGTATCTTGGTTCAATTCTGAAAGATATTCTGGCAAGAAGTCATCTATTGAAGGAATCTGAACATGCTCTCCTTGATCATCAATCAAAGGAGGCTAATACAATCTCAAATTATCAACATTAATAACTGCATACATTTGCATATAGGGAGACAAATCCAAACGGAAGAAATTGTTACCAATTTTTTCAACGGTCTTAAAAGGTCCATATCTGATTGGTTTCAACTTTTTACCTTCTCCTTTAAGCATCTCTTTGCTAATGTAAATCCAAAATTCATCTCCAAATTGGAAATTGTGATCTACACGATGCTTTCCATGTCTTGTCTTGTAATTGGCTTGGCTCTTTTCCAACTGTTCTTGTACCCAGGGTTCAATGCTTAACAACGCACCAACAAAACCTCGACTACTAGCCCTTTCGGAAACACCTGTGAAGCAGGCGAAGGCTCACCTGAGATAGAAGCTGGGGGTGTTACATGACACATGTGTCTGTAAACAGGCTGGGACACAGATCCGTGATAAGAGCACTTCACATGATAGTCTATTAACACTTAGGAGTAACCTGCATTAGTTTCTTAGCTTACTTAACACCATAGGATTTAGTCAAA
>SNQJ01S0156039.1:22367-40734 GCA_010110895.2 Picea sitchensis | reverse complement strand
TTGCAAGTTCAAAATCCGAGCTATGTAGATCGAGAATTGGATTTGTTCAACCGGTGGGTGATGGAAAAAATAAACAGCTCAAACAAAATCCAAGAACAGTGTCGCAACTATAGCAATTGTGTCGCAAAGTCTCTTAAAGTCACGTATATATAGATAAAATAGTCAACTAGTCGCTAACACCGACCAATGAGATAGGTAAACTTTTCGTCATTATTGCCACGAAAGATTGTCTCTATAGCGACGAAATTCTCGACTAGGTTAAATTAATATTTTCATCGATATTGCGACGAACTTTCGTGGAAATATCCACGAAAATATCGCCATGTTTAAAAAAAATGATGAAACTAGTGGAAGCGTGGAAAATTTTCATGGAATAATCCGCACATATGTAGTAGTGATGGAAGAAACCATTTTGAGATACTATTAAAAAAACATCAAATCAAAATTTAAGGAAAAAATGTGGTGAGATAGAGAGTTAGAGGGAAAAAGAAAATTAAGTTGTTTTAAAGATGTAATCAACCGTAATCTAGAAGATCAAAATGATCTATCTTGTTTGCCAAGTGTAAAGAAACAAATAAGCATTGCTAAGATAAGAACAAATTCTCACGAGCTCCATAGTGAAACTGGGCGTTGGTCAATTCCTAAAACGCCATGGGATGAAAGAGTGTGTCACCTTTGTGACATTAAGAAGGTTGAAGATGAAAAACACTTTCTCTTAGATTGTCTAGCCTATACCCATATTAGATCTCATTTTCAAAATATTTATCATACTATTAACCTTCATAACCTCTTAACTCAACAAAAGCATGGTGATCTTGGAAAGCTTGTCTTAATGCTTTTCGAGCACATAAACAAAATTCTAAAGAATCACAAGTAATCACTTACCTTCTTAAGGTTCGATACACTAATTCGTTCTTAGTGGACGTTAATCATCATCATCATCATCATCACTATGATATTGGTGTGTCAATGAATTTCCCATATATTCAATACAAGTTTACCTATCATATTAGATTAATTAAACTTTTTATTTTAACTTACTTATGATGTAAAGATTTAACATAAATATACTTTCTCGACCAAGTATTGGGGTTACATTTCTATTTATTACCTATAACATATAAAACAATCTTCTCATACTGGTCATAATTCATGTTGGCTCGTTTTCTTCTCGTAGGGAAATCTTTCAACTCTATTAATTATTTGATTCGAGACTTGAGAGATATTGTATCTCGAAAGCATGCTGGGGAGTGGGCATCGACTGTGGAAGTCTTTGCCATCGCCATCCAAAACATTACAAATCTATGCTCACCGTCCAAATGCAATGAACGGGTCGTAGTTGCTTCAATGGATAACTCCAAGCTCTATGTGGGCATTGACCCAGTCTTTCCCTGCAAGTGGCACAACCTCACCACGGAATTGCAACTTATCCAACCCACCCGCGCGTGCAACGAAGGCCATCCGAACAAGTTGTATTCTGTTATATTGCGCTTTTGGAATATCCAAATTGGGCTTTTTCAACTCTAGACATCGACACGTGTATAAGTGACAAAGAAAAATATCCTCACTCTCATTGTTTGCTAAAAAAATATTATTCAACGTTCTCCTCTCTGAAATATTATTCAACTCTAGAATTTTCAAATTCGGTGGCTGAAAGCTTAACGGAACAACAGTCGTATGGATGAGAGAGAAGTGTGGAGCCAGGGATCCGTCGAAATTTGAATTCATTCGTCCTCCTAATACACTAATCATGGAGACAAAAGAATGCGAGAAGTTGGAACGTGCACTCCGAGCTAGGGTTTCACGTGAAACCCTACTTCGTCATTTGGACCTCTTCCGTGATTTCGTAAATAGCGTAACGCTTTTGAATTTTGAATTCCATCCAATTTTATTGTGGATTTCGCCGTTTAATTTATACACAGAAATAAACAAGGCGTTTTAGTCGACACGTGTATAAGTGACAAAGAAAAATATCATCACTCTCATTGTTTGCTAAAAATATTATTCAACGTTCTTCTCTCTGAAATATTATTCAACGCTAGAATTTTCAAATTCGGTGGCTGAAAGCTTAACGGAACAACAGTCGTATGGATGAGAGAGAAGTGTGGAGCCAGGGACAAGTCGAAATTTGAATTCATTCGTCCTCCTAATAAATTTCTCATGGAGACAAAAGAATGCGAGAAGTTGGAACGTGCACTCCGAGCTAGGGTTTCACGTGAAACCCTACTTGGTCATTTGGACCTCTTCCGTGATTTCGTAAATAGCGTAACGCTTTTGAATTTTGAATTCCATCCAATTTTATTGTGGATTTCGCCGTTTAATTTATACACAGAAATAAACAAGGCGTTTTAGGTATTGTATGCATACAACATGGGCAGTGGGCATCGACTTTCAAAGTTTTTCCAGTCGCCATTTAAAACATTGTAAAGCTCATCATCGACCTAGCCGTCCAAATCCGATTTGGAGGATGAGATCGGGAACGTGGTCCTAGTTGTTTGAGTACATACTTCCAAGATCTTTAGAGGCGGCTTTCACTTTGTCTTCCCTTGGAAGTGGAAGTCGAGTGTCACCAACAACCTTATTTTTAAAACTGGAAGTAAATTTATTGGATAATTGTTCTAAACGTTGTATGAAATTGTATGAAATGGTTATTTTTAGGTAGAAATTGTTAAATCAAATATTAGAGATATTTGTGGGAAATCTGGTGAAAAATTGTTAACCCTATACTGAGTGATTATTTCCAGTACTTCAATGGTTTTTCAGCATGCTAAATCCATTTCTACATTCAAAAATGGATTTTTAAAATAATAAAAAATAGTCATTTAATCAAACACTGATTTGACTCCATAACAAAAAAAAATCATTTCATAAAATAGGTTAAAAATGAATATACCAAAATGTATTTTGCTATATCCACAATAAAATTTAGGGTTTAAAACTACCACCTGTATAAGCTTGAAAATGAAAATAACATCTCCCTTCAAAATTACATTAGCTTTAGCTATAAGGTGAAAGTGAGAACCTAAGAACTTTTTTACATCCTAAAAATCATATATATACTTCAAAATTTTGAAATTAACTTTATCAATCTTTTAAAATTAAATAATAATACACAATAATAATAATAATAATAATAATTATACATTTCATTGAGAATTTGATTAAATTTTAAAATAAATAATAATAATAATTTAGTTTTAAAATTATTATTTAGTAAAAAAAATCAAAACTGATACATGATATTTTATTTGTACATTAATCTCTTTAATATAAAATAGGTTAGTATATATATATATATATATATATATATATATATATATATATATATATATATATATATATATATATATATATATATATATACACTTTTAATTCGAACTTATACCTTTTTAACATAAAAATATATATATGTACTTAATTTATATATATATATGGATGTTTCAAGATTTTATATACAATTTATCTTTAAAAAAATCAAACAATATATATGTATTTAATTTTTTTTTTTTTTTTTTTTTTTTTTTTTTTTTATTTGTTTCTATTTTTAAAATTAGATAATTTAAAGCTAAAATGTTTCCAAAAAAATTTAAAAAATTATAATTGTGAAAAATTGAATAAATAAGATTTGCAATTTATCATGTAACTTAAATAAACAAGGGTTGTAATGGCGCTTTTAGCTCATCAAGTGCTAAGTAAATTTGGAAATGGAGTGTACTTAGTTGGGATCATTGAACTAGTTAGAATGTCCAAACAATTGTCAATTTACTATAAACTACTCTAAATTTTCATAATTATTATTTGTTTTTATTAAAGAAAAAATTCAAAATCATTGTTAAAAGGGAAAAGATATATGTGTGTGTGTGTATTTCCAAAGAGATCAAGTTCAAATCCGGGACTAGGGTATGTATACCTCCAATTTAGTGTTTTGACCTTAAAAATAGATTATTATATAAGTTGTCTATATCATTTTGTTTTTCATCTCTTTATCCAATTTTTACAAATTTATTTTCATTTAAAAAAGAAAATTAAAAAATTACTTATTAAAAAGAAATAAGACATATGTCATCATACCTAATTATATGTATATTGTATTGTATTAATCTAGTAGAGTACACTTTGTATTAATGATAAGATAAATCTTTAAAATCTGGAAAAGAATAAAATGCAATAATAATGAAATAAATGGATAGTAATAATGAGAGAACACATGAGATTTTTTCATTTTTGCTTAATTTTTTATATAAAGGGTAATATGTACTATAACCAAGCTTATTGAAATTCAATAATAATGAAATAGATGGATAGTAATAATGAGAGAAAACATGGCATTTTTACCTTTTTTAATTTTTATACAAAGGTACTTTAGATAATTCTATAACCAAGTTTTTTGGTTATGTAATTAATTTCAAATATTGGAAATAAGTGTGAAGGTAGCAATAAGACTTGAAATACATTAACCAATTAGAAATGAGAAAAACAATTTTTTTTTTTTTTTTATTATATCAAAAAATATATATTTGTTTTCTTGCTAACATTACACTTTACACACAAATTTAAAATACAAGGCAAAATGATGTCAAATCAATAAAACTCATTGCTATAGTCCCTCATATGTGGCTAATAATAATGAAAATAAATACTAATTATTTGAGTTGAGTTTATACACAATTATTTACATAATTTTTTAGGATAAAAACAATGACGAATAATAGTATCTCTTTAAATAGTAATGGATATTGAGTATATTAAAAACAATGTTGAGTATCTCATCAAAATTTTAGTTTAGGTGTTAATTTCAAAAGGAAAAATAAAACCAACTTTTGAAAAAAAAAAAAAAAAAAATTTAAAAAGGAAAATAAAATAAAAATGCTAGGCTTTTTTAACTTTTTCTAACCCATGTTTCTTTCCATCTTACTCCTTTAAAGAACAATAATTATTCCTCTTGACATTAATAACATAAACCTTGTTCTAGTTCCAATTTAAGAATTTTTAAAGAATTCTCCGAGGCTCACAAGAATATATTTAGGGAGAAGAATGTGAATGAAAGTTAGGGTTGACTACATTCTTGGGATATGTAGATGGGACACGATATGCTCCATGAGGTGTTTTACTAAGTTAATTTGAATAAATAACTCCAAAGTTTTGTTGTACTTGATTCACATAAATGAGTTGACCGCTTCTCCTAATCTCTCAAATCTACTACATGGTTATGTACATAACACAATTATCTTTTATTACATTAATTTAATAAAATTTGATTTTAAATTCTAGCTTGTCAGTTGAGTCTTATCTTAGTGTTAATAATATTATATTGAATTTCACCTACATCCTTCATACACATCTTAAACCCTTTTTTAAACTTCACCTAATTTTTAAAATATTCTTAAATCATTATTAATCTATTCCCTTCTCCTTAAATTTAACTAATTTTTAAAAAATATTCTTAAAATCATTATTCATCTATTCACTATATTTTTTAACATATATAGAAATGGAAGGGGAAGAAAAACACATTACATAATCTCTTCTTATTTGTCCATATAGCATCCTCACTCAACATTTCTCTCCATGTTACCGATAGCCACACAATTTTGAAAACCCAACCTTCAAACCATGTCCAACTTAAATCATTATTACTATATTCCTTTCTCCTTAAATTTCACTAATTTTAAAAAAATATTCTTAAAACCATTATTCATCTATTCACTATATTTTCTAACATATATAGAAATGGAGTAAAAACAAATTACATAATCTCTTCTTATTTCTCCATATAACATCCTCACTCAACATTTCCCTCCATGTTACCCATAGCCACAGAATTTTCAAAACCCAACCTTCAAACCATGTCCAACATCATGACATTATTACTTCTAAGATGGAGTGTTTTCCTCAATAGTGACAACGTGATATCTACGGCTCATTCCATTTTGGCACATACGTAACTAATTATTTCTTAAACATATTACGTGGCTAGCGGTTCATTTAGACACATACGTAACTAATTATTTCTTAAACATATTGAGTGGCCCAGGATTCAAGGATTGACAAGAAAACATTAAAAAATTAAAAGAGAGTAGTTTCTAAAATTACGATTCAATATTGACAAAGAAAGCATTAAAAATTAAAAAGAGAGTAGTTTTGCAATTAAAATTGAAACGAGAGCGGTTTTGCCCATGATTATGATGGCTATTTGAAAAAATTAAATGGACAAGTTTCTGGATTTTTCAATTATCAATTGGAATAAAAAGGACTATCCTAAACATGGATTAGGATTTTATTTTACTCATTGAAATTTTACAACATAATTATTGATGTTAAATCTGGTTAACTTAATGAGTTAAGGTGCGAGTTTAGTTTGCTAAGTAATCCAAATTTAATACAAAACCACCCAAACATGTGCATAAAAAAAACCAAAATCGAACTCATTCAACACATAAAACAAAACAACAAAAAAAAAAAAAAAAAAAAAAAAATTAAATTTTTTATTGATTAAATTGCACCCTTTGAAAATATAAATGGATTCAGCCCTACACTCATTATTTCATCTGTGCAATGTCAATTTTAACGATTAATACCTTTCATTTCAACCATTTTTTTAAAACATAAATAGATTCAGCTCTATGGAAAACTATTATTTCAAGTGGATTTTTAAAACTCTTTAGAAACAAAATAAATTTAACTCTGTAAAACTCTCATTACATCAAGAGATTGTACAAGCTTAATCACCAATATATTTCATTTCAACAATTTTTAGAACTAATTTTTCTTTTCATTCCAACATTTTTCTAAAATTTTGCAAATTTTAAAACAAACTGGATTTAAAAAATATACCAAAAATTCACAAGTATACCAAAAAGTTCAAGTAAAATGTTTAGAATACACTAAGTAAACTGTACAAAGAAGCTATGTACAATATTGGACCAGAAATCTCGCCCGATCTATGGTTTAATTAGTATAGACAAATGCCAAGAAATAAAAAACCATACATTCAACTTATCAGGAGGTGTTCATGGGCATCGATCTCTTAATTTTCATGAATATTTGGTAGCCAATATTCTCCTTCTTTTCCCTAATACTCTCAAGCTTCGGTTCCCAACAGTGAACTTTGGACTTCACCAACTGCTTATAAGCTTTCTGCATTTCAGGAGTATTGCAGAGCCTAGTGTCATAATCATCTGCAGAATCCCTGGGCACCAGACTCCCGCGTTCATCCACGTTAACCCTCCCGTTTTCCATAAGCTTTGTAATAAACTGTGAGCGAACTCTGATCCGAACGCCTCCGCCGACATCGTTCTTCTGTATGTCAAACGGTTGGCAGAGACAAGAGGCATATCCGATACTGCGGATAGCCGAAGATGCGCGGGAAGTGGGAGAAAGAGAAACTTTTGTAGGCGACGGTGATAGTAAGGAAGCCAACGTTACAAGAGAAACCGGAGACTGAAAGAAGTGGTCGGGCAGAAGAAAGTAGTGGTTGCCCGCCTTTAGTTGATCGTATGGAGAAAGCGAGGGCGTCTTCTGCCCGATGTAGAGTGAATCGGAACAACAGAGTAAATGTTGAGGGAATTCCTGCATGATTTGGCCCGCCTTGACGGATTTAGGAACGATCGTAATGCTGCCGTCTGAGCGAATCAGCTGGATGGTTTCGGTGTTATTGCCCACCATCACGCAGGACGTATGGTTGCCCATAATTTATCTGATTTGTTATGAGCAAGCAAATCGAAGCATGGAGATGATTTGTTATTAACAAGCAAATCGAAGCATGGAGAGACGTATTATATAAATTGTAAAACCAGTAGTCATAGAGAAGAGAGACGTGAAGGAGTAGTCAACAAGCCGGCCATTCCTGGTATTCTATTTGCTATATCTCTCCTGTCGTTGCGCTCCGTTGGAGTGGACGTATCTCTATTTAGTTTTGTTTCTTCTGGTTAAAGTGTAATACCACCATACGCTAACGGAGTTTTATTGTTTTAATTTTAGCTAAATTTATTGTCGAATCGAGCAGATAAATTCAATGATCGACTTTCAAAGTCTTGGCCGTCGCCATCCAACACATTCTAAATCCGAAAACATTCAAAATTCTGGTCACCGTGCAAATGCGATATGCGCGTCCTAATTGTTTCAGTATATAATTCCAACCTCTATGCGGGCCCTAATTGTTTCAGTATATAATTCCAACCTCTATGCGGGCCTTTACCTAGTCTTCCATTGGAAGTGGAACTTACATCTTAGCATCATGACGGAAGACACTTGGAGTTCATGGATACAAGAACATACGAGGAGTTGGAACGATCGTTCCGAACTACGGTTTCACGTGAAAAACAAGGTGTTCTAGGTATTGTATGTTTCAGTTCCCAAAGTGTGCTTATGCGATACTCTACTTTATGTGGGTGTGGGGTAGTGCACCGTTTTTCTCTTGGTTGCTTGGTAAATACCAAGGATAGTTGTTTAGAGTATCTTTCTTCAACTAGAGCATATTCATAATTGGTTTTAGGTTACTGGGAGTCACACTCCTACTCTATTGCAACTCTTGTATATTTAGACAATTATTAACAACTTTAACACTTAGTCATATATAAACATACATTTATGAACATAAAAAACCAAGAAAATAACAATGGAACAAATGAAAGTCATACAAAAATAGTGACATGAACCATGCTTAATACCCAACTAAGTCTTTTTTGTCATAAACTATTGCCAATATGAGCATCCCTACTGGCCATAACTTGTAAGTCAAATGATTTGCCTCACCTCACCAAGACACTTATACACATATTCATTAAGCCTAGAATCTATGTCGCAACTGTCTCCGCAACCTCCGACTGTGCACAACAGACGTGCCATCAATCAAAGACTTGTTGTTTCTTTGTTACTGCAGACCTCACATATTTTTGGTTCTGCCTCACACTTGCCCCCAATAGACCCATGTTTCCATACTTCCCAAATTCAAATACCAAAAGAAGGTCATTTCATATCCATCCAAAGATCCTATTCAAGGTAGCACAAGTCCTCCCTTTTGGAGTGACTTGGCTCCTTGATGGAGCTCGCCCCTCTTCATCTAAGCCTTCCTTAGAACCACAAAAGTCTCTCCTTGCTCTATTCCAAGTCAGCCTCGCTTGGTTGTGCAATCTGTGCCTTTATAAACATTGGCTCCCCAAATGATCTCTCTAGGTGAATCGACATGACCCATGAGTCATGCCCCTTCGCAATGTTGGGTCGACTCATGTGGGTACGTTCAGTGGCTTGCCTAGTCAATTCCAATCAATGCCCTCATTATGTCATAAGGATGACCCATCGAACTACTGACTGGTGCCCCCATCTTCTCAACCATCCCATCGTTTGGGTCAGTACGATGCTTATCCAAGTCAAGCCAACTTGTGTCACAAGGAATCTCGATTGAGTCTCCCTTGGCACATCCCATGCCAAGGCATCCCATCTCGCCTAATATAAATACACCATTGTTAAAATTCGTTATGTCCGGCATGCTCATACCACTTTCTTTGTTCAACAACCCTAGCTTTCAAAGGTACCCACAACGTCAATTCAATCAGGCGCACACGTCTTTAGCTAGGGGTCTTACAATATGCATAAAGCATGGTGGGTAGAGGGCATCGAATTTCAAAGTTTTTCCAGTCTCCATTCAAAACAATATAAATCTCATCATTGATCTAGCCGTCCAAATCCAATTTGGAAGATGAGAATGGGAACACGTGCCTAGTTGATTGAGTGCATTCTTCCAAGATCCTTGGAGACTTTTACTACTCTTCCCTTGGAAGTGGAACTTGAGTGACTATGACCATTCACAACCCCACCTTCAAAATCAAGTCGTAATCACCATCAACTCGCCGGTGGGATGGCATAAAGATACCTTGTCTTGGCTAAACAATTGGAGAATCATGGAAAACCATTTTTGCGGAATAAAGATACTATGAAAAAACATCAAATCAAAATTTAAGGAGAAAATGTAGTGACAAAGAGTTAGAGGAGAAAGAAAATTCGTTGCATTATATGGATGTAACCAACCGAATCTATGATCAAAATTTTAATTTGTTTTGACAAGTGTAAAAAAAATAAAATAAACATTACAAGAGAAGAACAAATTCTCATGAGATCTATAGTGAAACTAGGCATTGTCAATTCCCAAAACTTTATGTGATGAAGAGTCTGTCACCTTTGTGACAATAAGAGCATTGAAGATGAAAACAAGTTTTCTGTTACATTGTTGAGCTTCCATAAATTTGTGATTAGATCTCATTTCAAAATATTTGTCACACTCAACCTTCCTAACCTCTTAACTCAACAAAACTATAGTGATCTTGGAAAGATTCTTTCAATAATGCTTCTTTGGTCTTAGTGGAAGTTAATCATAATCATCATCACTACTATATATAATTAAAACATAATAGATACATAATATATTATGATGTTAAATATTAATTATATATATATAGAGAGAGAGTATATATATATGTATATATATATATATATATAATATTATCATTTTAATGTTTTATTAATATTATTAAAAATAAAAAAAAAAAAAAAAAAAAAATTCGTAAAAAGACAAAACAAGACTGTGTATATATAATAATAATAATAATAATAATAATCTATTTTTAAGGTCACAACCAAGCTAACACACCAAATTGGTGTATGAGACCCCCTTGTTTATGGGACAAGGGACCCCCCTCTGCCCAACGATTTGACTGGTAAAGTCTACGAAGGTATACATACCCTACCCCCCTCTGGATTTGAACCTGTGACCTCTTAAGAGGAAACACATGTTCTTAACCTTTCCTTAGAAAAAAACATGTGTGTATGAGTGTAAATTATAGCACACCAACTATTTTGCCATCGTAGTGGAATCAAGAACATGTGGACATAACGATTGTTCATTGTTCCAAAACTTTATGAAAAAGCGACAACTATCGATATACATACATTGTAACATCCTCAGTTGTTACGACTACAAGCGAAGCAACAGTGCATTTTTTTTTTCTTTTTAGGAAAGAAAGCAACAACAAAAAAATTTAACCACACCACAGCTTAACCAACACCTTAAATTACAGTCTATTGTCTATCTATACTAACCGTACCAAAATGACAGTTGCCTATTAACATTAAAAATAATCTGCTAAGAAGTGACAATGCCATTAAATCCATATACATTGAGTGAGAAACTAAAGCCATATACATATAATGTGATTTATTTCCATAGGTATTTAATGAGATTTACTGCCATATGCATTTAATGAGATTTACTGCCATATGCATTTAATGCGTTTTAACGCCATAATTGTCTAAAGATTTTTAATTGCCATAGGCCTGATCATAATTAATGTCATTGAGATCCATTCACTGCAGTCGATGCCATCGCTAAAGATATCCTATAACAATACTTATTACTACTAATTAAAATGGAGGGAAGCTGTCCAAAACTAATAATGCCAACTAGACACACTGCCAGGTAAAAGTAAAACCCAGGGGTAAGAACGTCGAAGCATTTAGTTATCCATCTAGAAAATTCTAAATCGATAGCCGTCAATGTAGAATCCAATATCTGGCTGTCTAAAAAGGTAAAAAGTTGTTGAGTAAGGTAAATGTAATTTACCATTGATGTAAAACTATGGTGTAATTACATAGTGGTTGTAAAAAATAAATCAAAATGCGTGTAGATGATCAGTCACCAGGTAATCTAAATAAAATACAACTAAATAAATAATACGTCTTTAATCAAATTTATGCACTGACTATCATTTAAAAATGAAATGGGGCAAAATCGCAGAGAAGTTACACACAGCTTCCAGATGGAAGATTGCAGAGATCCCCGCCGGTTTTGGTGGCCAAAAACGCAGAGGTAAGGGTGTCACAACATATTCAAGGTTACAAATCGCAGTTGGTAAGGTGTTACAACAAATTTGTGGTTACAATTCGTCGATGGTGTTGCAACAAATCCAAGGTTACAATCATTGCTAGTAAGGTGTTACAACAATTTCGTTCTTACAATTCACAGATGGTGTCGCAACAAAGCCAAGGTTACAATCGCAGATGGTAAGGGTTACAACATTTTCATGGGTTCAATTCACAGATGGTGTCACATCAAGTCACTGAGTTTAAACAGTCAAAATTTTACTGAGGTTAAAACATTCAAATAATTTAATGTGGTGAGATTAACCATTCAAATAAACTGCCCAGAAGTAAAATTCTTCTTAATCAATATACATTGGTTTTCTAGAAAGAAAAGTGTGTATCTTTGTCAAGCACCTAGAAATCCAAACAACTGACAAGAAAAAATAAAAAAATTCACTGAGAAAAATTCGCCCCCAAGTAAATGAAGTGCAGCCGAAGAAGTAGAAATCGTTAGGCAAACAAAACGAGATATAAAAATGCAGGAAATGTCTACCAAGATATAAAAACGATGTATAAAATGAGATAACAAACAAGATATAAAAACATAGAGTTTAAAGAAAACTTCGCCATCAATAAAATTTTGCAGGGTTAATTTAAATGCATCAAGGCACAATACCATACACTACCTAGAGCAATGAACAGGGGTAGACGACTGGAAGGAAAATCCTTCGCTCATCATCCACGCATAGAAAAGCAGGTTGTTTATATCCATAGGTCTATTAACACCAAAGTGACGACCGTAGATCAGGCTCCTGGCCGACTTCTCAGACGTGGACTAATGAGTTGGGGATGAAGGCAAAACTTTATAAACCACAAATCATCACAAATCAATAAAACCATAAGATAGACAAGACATGCATGGATCGAGGCCATGGGAATCAATCAACAATGAGATAAAGGCTATCGGGAAAATTTCAGTCATCAACTAGAATGCTAAGATAATCATTTTATTTACCCAATTAAACATACATAACTAAAAGCATAAATCATACCAACAATATACCATGCAGAAATAAGGGAAGCGTACCGTAGCCCAAGTCCCCAACTCTGAGTTGATATCTTGCACGCTTCGTGCAATTCCTTCATGTCGACCGATGAGACTTCACTGGTACCTCCCAACCAATGCTCGGGGTACTCTTCTTCCCCCTTAGCCCCCTGATCCATAGAGGGGGCACACACACTAACCATAGAATCAGCTAGATCCCATCTCGCCTCGCAAGGTCGAGCTATCACTCCTCACCAAGGTGGGTATCCCAACCCCCACAAGCTAAGTCAGTCAAGTATAAATTTCTCTAGCGTAATGTTACGCATAACATAAGAGATCATTCATCCTCCTCCTCCTCCTCCCTTCTTTATATAGATTTTCTAAGACAAAAATCATCCCAAAATCCCTTTTAATTTATTGTTCATTAATTTAATTCAATAATAATCCTCCCCGTACATGTGTTACCCATCCCCTTCATTGCACCATAAATTAATCTGCTTAATTAATTAATTACCCCTATTTCCCTCACCCACCTAAAATCATTCCTAAAATCGCTCCTAGGTGTCCCCATATTCCCTTACAAGTTTTAATGACTTTCCCACTTACTAAATTACTAGTTGAGTTTAATTTAGGAAGTTATTAAATGTTATATACCTTACTAAGTTAGACTTTCTACTTTTGCCTTATGTTTCCCCTTTCTTTTTATGTTTCCACTTTTTCCTAGTTTCCTAATTATTTTATATTTCTCTCTTTTCCTTTTTATTTAAAACTCAATTTGGCAGGTGTAGAAAATTAACATTTTCCCTTTTCCCTTTTTAATTAATAAATTTTAATTAGTATATGTGACAAAATAATTAATTCCCCTTTTTTAAATTTTATCCCCCAAAAGATTTTTATAAATAAAAAGAATTACTCACCCCGTTCTCGACACATGATTAACGATGATTATCATTTTTATTTTTACTTTTACAACATATTTTTCTTTTACCGCAAGTTTCACCTAGACCTACATTTCAATTTTCGAGGTTGGGCGACAATTTATTAGGGGAATTGTTTTAAATTTTTCTTATCACATTATCCATCCTAAGGCCATCTAGGTTTATTCATTTAATGATTAACAACACGGTGTCCCCTTCAGGATGCACTACGTGCTCCAAGGGTGCCACTCGCCTCTTTCCATTTTTCGTGCGACGAGCCCTTTAGGATGCACCACGTGCTCCAAGGGTGTCAGTCGCCTCTTTCCATTTTCCCTCTTCGACGTGCCCTTCAGAATGCACCACATCCTCCAAGGGTGCCACTCACCTCTTGACTGACTTGGTAGACATAAAAAACCCTTGGATTCAATACTCCTCTAGGTGATATTTTGGGAGACTAAGGGCCTCTAAGGAATTAGGCCCTTTCCTTATTGCGGGCTCCTTAGAATCATCATGAGCGACTATCGCAATCGTCCCTCACGACATCATGGATCTTCTCAAACTAGGTAGTCGTTAACCTATAGTTCGAGCCATGGCGAGAGTGCTAGTAGGTTCTGACAGGGTTGCTATCCACACCTCTCTCTCAACATCTCTGGTATTCGTGCATGACCCCTATAATCCACACATGAGTCTGGTTAGCAAGCTATCTTCAGCCTGCATCATCAACAAATCATGTTAGATATCATCCAATATAATATCATCTAATCATATATCATATGCAAAAATGTGAAATATAGAACAATCAGACTCCCAATAGTTCACTCCCTGACTCGATCCGGAGTCCAAGGGGTTCCATTGATGCCTATGCATCCTCAAGGTCCAAAATCCTACACACTCAGGAAAATCAAGTCAATAACACATTTCTATGTCAATGCAACCAAATAACATTTCATTAATTCATAACGCCTCATAATCATAAATAAAATGCCCAAAAGTATAATAATCGGGATCACTTGCGAGCAAGTGTCCTCAAAGAATAAGTTTGTTCAGTGCACATAAGAATGAGATGTTACATACACCCCCTCTTTGTCTAAACTTCGTCTAGAAGTTTTACAGTATATAAGTGTCGAAATAATGTGTATCACAGTGTCATAAGAATATCTATCAAACAAAAATGGAAATTCTTGGCGCATATCATACACGTCCTCCTAGGTTGCTGAGTGCGGGCTATAATTGTCCCACTAGACCTTGACCTGATCCACTGTTCGACGTCGTAGTTGTCGAAATCAATGATCAAGGATGCGGATCGGCTCAGCCATGAGCGCCCCATCGCTCGATACTTGGAAGGAACTGATGTCAATAACATGTGTAGGATCACTAATATAATGTCTAAAAATGGATACGTGAAAAACATCGTGCATACACCTCAAATAATCAGGCAAGGCTATTCGATAGGCCATGCACCCCTTCCTTTCCACAATCTCGAAAGGTACTACGAACCTAGGAGATAATTTATCTCCCTTTCCAAACTTGATCGAACTCTTAAGCGGTTTAACTCGCAAGAAGACTCGATCGCCAACCTCATAGCTACAGTCGACACGGTGCGCATCGACATAACTCTTCTGTCGATCCATCGTTCCTTTAATCCTTTGTCTTATTGTTTTCATTTTCTCTTCCCTTTCTTGGATCACTTTTGGTCCCACCAGGACCTTATCCTCAAGTCAATCCCAACTCAAAGGCGTCTGACACGGTCGCCTGTAGAGAAACTCGAAAGGCACCATCTTAATGGTGCTTTGGTCACTGTTGTTATAAGATAATTCCACCAGTGGAAAGAATTATTCCCAATGTTTTTTTTGGTCCATCACGTACATGTGCAACATGCCCTCCAAGGTCTGGTTCATTCGTTCGGTCTACTTGTCAGTCTATGAGTGATAAACAGTACTGAAGTTAAGTTGGATTCCTAAGGCCTCTTGGAAACTCGTCCAAAATCGTCCAGTAAACACCGATCCTCGATCATATATAATCCTCTTAGGCACGCCATGCAGCCTCACAATCTCACCAATAAAATCTCTAGTTATGTTAGGTGGCTAATATGTCCTACGCATAGGAATAAAGTGATCACTCTTCGTCAGATTGTCTCCTACTACGAAAATCGAGTCGTGTCTCTTTGTCGTCAGTGGCAAACCAATGGTAAAATCCATCGAAATAACCTCCCATTTCAATTTTGGAATAGCATGTGGTTGTAGCAATCCTGTTGGATGTCTATGTTCAGTCTTTACCTGCTGACATTCTAGACATCTGGCCACATAGTTGACTATGTCTTCCTTCATTCCCTTCCATAAGAATAATGGTTTAAGGTCCACCCTCATCTTTGCGATTCCTGGGTGAGCCATATATACTAATCTATGAACCTCTCTTAGGATCAAGCTCCTCAACTCGTTGTTCAGTGGTACTTAAATCCGATTTTTAAATATCAATAATCCATCATTGTCAAACGTAAATCCTTCAAATATTGGTTCCATCATCATGTTTTGTTCGAAAAAAACCCTCGACCTATTTGTACTAGTCATCGTCACACTGTAAAGTTAGAATATTTTCACATAGATTCGTCTGAAGAGGCAACATAGAAAAGATGCGTGGTCTCCTACTCAATGCATCTTCCACTCATTTCACTGTTCCTTTTATGTAAGTAATCTCGAAGTCGTACTAGCTAAGAAATTCGGACCAACGTCGTTGTCACACGTTCAGGTCGCTTTGCGTAAAGATGTGTTGTAGTCCACAGTGATGTGTCTTTAGTTCAAATTTTCATCCTACAAGGTAGTGTCTCCAAACATTCAAGGCATAAACAATGGCTAACAAATCCAAATCATGCGTTATGTACTTCTCCCCATGCCTTCTCAGTTTCCTCAAGATGTAAGCGATCACTCGATTGTCTTGCATCAAGACTCCACCTAAGTCTTCCTTAGATGCGTCAGTGTAGAACAAGAAGTCTGCATCCATGTCAGGGACCTTTAGTATCGGTGTTGTTTTCAACAACTTTTTGAGCCTCCCAAATGCTTCCGCGCATTTTTTGGTCCAAACAAACTTTTTCTTCTTCTTCTACAACTCCACGATCAAATTTTCTATGTTCGAAAATCCCTCGATGAACCATCGATAGTATCCTACTAAACCCATGAATCTACACACTTCTTGGACCCTTGTCGGTGTAGACCATTCCAAAATAGCCTCGAACTTTGTTGGATCCATGACGATACCTTCACCAGAGATGAAATGCCCTAAGTACTGAATCTTCGATTGATAAAATGACCATTTGGACAATTTCCCATACAATTTGTGCTCTCGCAGACACTTTAGTACTAAGCGCAAGTGCTCGTCATGCTCCTCCATTATCCAAGAGTAAATCAAAATATTGTCAATGATTACTTGGACGAACTTTTCCAAGTACTCGCAGAACACCCCATTCATCAAACTCATAAATACCCCTGGGGCATTTTTTAGTCCAACCCGTAAAACAATAAACTCATAATATCCAAACCTCCTCTTAAAGGCGGTCTTAGGGACATCATCCTCCTTGATCCGTATCTAGTGATACCCTGATTGCAAATCAATCTTTGAGAACACCATTGCACCCTTCATCTGATCAAACAGATCATCTATCCTTGGCAACGGATATTGATTCTTGATCATTGCCTTGTTCAATCAAAATCATATCAACAAAAGACATAGTGATTCCAAGTTCCGGGTTGAACCTGCTCTGATACCATGTGTAACGTCCCCAGTCATTATGACTACAAGCGAAGCAACAATGCAATTTATTTTTTGTTTTCAGGAAAGAAAGTGACGATGACAACAATTTAACCACACCACTGATGACGAACAAAAACACACAGTCTAGGAAACAAGCAACTATTACTCCACTCTCTGTCATAGGGGCAACTTGGCGAAACATGCGTAGGACAAAAAGGAGGAACGACTACACGCCGAACGCAAACAAGACATGCCTACAAGCTAAGAGACAACATCTCCCTCCTGACACAACAACCTTGATGAACAAGACTAGAACTTGAAGCCGCAAGTACCAAACTCATGAAGGCGTTTCACCCATGCGCCAAAAATAACTTACAATGATCGACAACACTCTCACTGAATGCACCGACTCTGACCAAGTTCTCTTTCACCGCTATCCAATAGGGTGAGCCATGATCCCCTCATCGGGAATCATGTCATCCCCAGGTGATAAACATGCCAATAACCTTGGCACAACACATCCTATCTGGACCAAGGACTCTAGATAAATCTAACGCGCTAGGACGAAATAACTAACAAGGAGACTAAACCCACACCCCAAGAAACGAGTCGGCAAGAAGCAGGATGATGTCAATAAGAAAATGCAAGTTGTTACATGACTTCACGAACAACCCAACCCATTCATCTAGTTTGATGTGGATAATTACAAATTTAGTTTATCATTAATTGCACTCTAATTTAGCAAGTTTAACTTACCTTTTAGTCAAGACTCACCAATCTCATTTAATCATTAATTACAAATTAATTT
>SNQJ01S0156039.1:0-22357 GCA_010110895.2 Picea sitchensis | reverse complement strand
ATTTAGAAAACAATGGTTGGATGGTGTTTATACAGAGGTTCGAGGGTTTCAACCTTTCGGTTGCCCAATAATTCGCCCTTACCTTTGACGGGTACATGGCTAAAGTTGGTGACATACAGCTCGAGCTGAATGAAGAATTCATAAGCTCTGCTACAGGACTAGCAGTGATGGGCCAAAGGTGGTTTAAAAACTCCAAATTCGACGAGGTGCCATGGCCTTTACTGTTCAAATCAAGAAAGTTTGTTTCCTGTGATAAAGGTATGCATATTTCTACCCTCAAACCTAGGTGGCACGATCTGTTGGTGATTGTTAAACAGTTTGTGACCTGTGAAGATCGGTATGGCTTGGTATTTCTGTATCACCTCTGGTTATTGATGAATTTCATGGGATATCCTTTGAACATGCCACATTACTTCTTGCGTAGTCTTTACAAGATGTCTAAGAGATTTAAGCACAAGAAGGATGATAGCAGCCTTTTTCATCACGGCTTGATTAGACTCATTATTGTCCACCATTTAAACATTAATAGCGATAATTGGCAAGCCTTTCTATCTAGAAATGGCTTTTTTAATCCAGAGTCTGCTCAAATCGACAAGGCCGTGGTTAGTCAGACTTTGGTTAGACCAGCCGTGCCACTTCATATCCTTCTACCCCCTGTCAAACCCTTAGTTTGCCCCGACTTGGACATACCTGATGCCTTGGTTAACTTGTGTGCTAAGGATGATATTAAGGCCGTCAAAAGACCTAGGAGGAAGAAAGACAGCAGTGATACTATTGTCGACAGAAGGGGGAAGAAAAATGCTCGATTGATATCAAGACTTGCCCGGAACAAACCTAAACAGAACATCGACCAAAAGCCCATAGTACTGAGCGAGGACTCGGACTCTGATATCGAGCGTTTCCCAGCTGAAGAGTACCCCTATTCTCATGTCCTATGCTCTAAGAAACCCTATGAATATGTCTCTAAGTTACCCCCTTGCCTAAAAAACGACCCAAATTACCCGGGAATCAAGCTGCACAAGGAAACCCCTGGTAATCTGAACAAACCCTCGCATGTGATGCCAAAGCCCGAGCAACCATCATGCATCCAATGTAATGTTTGTCTAGAGAGTTATTACGCCGACGTTCCCTTGTTGCAATCAAAGATCAAATCGTTAGAGGAGCAAGTTACAGTGTTGTCAAAAGAAAGAGACAAGCTTCAGACCAATGAGAAGAAACATAAAACCACCGGTTCAATTGTCTTTAGGAACGTCGAAGCGGCAACGGCCTTTGTCAATTCCAAGTTATCATGATCAAAGCCTTTTTCTTACTGCTCAGGTGTGAATTTCAATATTAATTTTGTTTTATAAGTTGGTTTCGAATTAATATAACCGATTGGATTTGCTTTCAATAGATCTGTTCGTTTTGATTCAAAATGATTTTGTTACTCTCGTTTTACCAAAACAATTTTGTTATAAATCATGAATGGAAAATTTGTTTGCTAAACTCGAACACAGCTACGATTTAGTTAATGAGATTTTATTATTCTCAGTTTAGTCTAAATGATTGATTTGTTTTGGATTTTGTTTGGATTCCTTTTTGAAACAATTCTGTGTGGATAGTCAATTGGGTATGCTTTTGATTAAGTTCTGTTTGTTTCTAAACAATCTTGTTGACTTCGATTTACTAGGAACGATTCCATTCTAAATTGAATCAATATTTTTCATTTTGGATTTTGATTGCATCTGACTTGTACAAGAGATTTATGTGCTAAAATCAGAACACAACTATGTTTTGGATTGATACGATTTCGTTGTTTTTGGATTATGTCGATCCCAAGCTGGCTCGATCCAATTCTTTTGGCTTGATTTTGAAACGATTCCGTAGGCTTGAATTGGTATGATCCTTTATGTGTGTAATGCGCCAATATCAATGAGTGGTTTGGTAAATATAATGTACAATCTATTGATTCGCAAAACGACTCTGTTAGCTTTGACTTTGAAAAAATGATTTTGTTAATGAATGATTTGTTTAACCGGTTACAGTTTGTATCGATTAAAGTTGGTTCATGAAAACGATTTCATTTCTTTCAAATTATCTAAGCGATTCTGTTTACCCCGAATTAGTGATAACAAATGTTGAACAGAGTGCGTGTATCTTTGTTACAATTTGGTTGGCCACGATTTTGATAGTCTCAATTTGCATACAAGTTTTGATTTGAATGATTCGTTTGGTTTCTAATTAACAATCAAATATTTGTTTAATAGTTTGAATATAATTCTGTTAAGATTTGAATTGGTTTTGAAACGATTCTGTGTTCAATTTCGACCAAGTACAGAATCACAAGATTTTGTAGTTAGTCTTAAAAATTACTTTTTTTTCAATTTTATCAATAAAATATCCTCTAATCTTGTCTATTCTTGTCCTCTTTCAGGTGCATACGAATTACAATGATCAATTGGGCATGCTGTAGCAGTTTAGGAGATACTTTTGTGATGTAGTTTTTGTTTTAAGTTGTTAGCTTAAGTCAGAAATAGAGACTTGGGATATTATCCCCAGATTTTTTGTAAACTATTTTGATAATTCCCACGGGGATGTTTCACCCTGTGGGAGGTCTTTAAATACTTGTTATTTTTTGTAATGATCATCATCACTGTGGAGAGAACCAGACTATGGATTTATGATATAGACTGGGATGAAAGTTGATGTCTTGTAACAACTTTCACTTTCAATATATCAAACTTTTGTTTCAAGTTTTCTGCATATCGGTTTACAGTTAATTATCGACTACTTTAGCTATCATGATTCATTGCATGTTGATGTGATTTAATTTATATGTTGTCCATATGTGACCTCTCTTATTTAAAAATACAACAATCACTTTATTTCAATTTAATGAAAACAGGTTTATCTTTTTCATTAATTGAATTGTTTCGCACAAATTGTTGCACACAGATTTATCTAATTGTGATGATTTGTAGATCATAAAATTGTTGTTATATTTTATGTCTTGTTTGTCCTGTCATTTATATTTGAAGAGCACAGCTGCTTCTAGTTTACGAGAAGCTCGTGGATAATCTGGTGCAGATTTCCTCCCACCAAACAACTGAATCGAGTATTGTACACAGGACAAACCTGAAGCATTACTTCAGGTCAGTTTGCTATATGTTATTTAATAGTTAATTTATGAGTGTTATTTAAGTATTTTAGATAGATATATATATAGTTTAGATTCTCAGTTAGAATTATTATTTTAGTTGCTTAGCTTAGATAGTTTATAATTTTATTTCTTTCTCATAAAATTATAAAAATAAAAAAACAATAGTTTTGTTGTCTTAGGACAGTTTACAAATGATTTTTGCAGGTTTTCATTTAAATCTGTAATTTGTAAATATTGTACATTTGTGATTAAAATTTAATTCTATTGATAGTTGAATGCTAAATTTCATAGAGTTATTATAGTATTAGATAGTAAATTGTATATATTAGTAGTTGAGATTTGTTTATTAGTTTGTTTTAGTTGTTATTTGTATTTAGATTAGTTCATTTAGAAGTAGTTTTCTTTTGGTTTTTTTAGGACTTAGATCCGCCAATGGAGCTGCTAAACCCGTCAGGGTGGATCATCCCAAACGGCTATAGTTGAAAAAAAAAACAAAAACTTATCTTTTAATTTTTTCAAATAGCCATGGTACACATGGGCAAAACCACTCTCTTTTCATTTTTAATGTTTTTATCAGCAAAACTACTCTCTTTTAATTTTTAATGTTTTTCTTGTCAATAATGAATCGGGCCACAAAACTACTCTCTTTAATTTTTACTGTTTTTCTTGTCAATAATGAATCGGGCCACGTAATATGTTACGTAACTAAGAAATAATTAGTTACGTATGTTCCTAAATGAGCCGTTGGCCACGTAATATTTTTAAAGAAGTAGTTAACTACGCATGTGCCAAAATGAGCGGTAGATATGATGTTTAAGAAATAGTTAGTTACGTATGTGCCAAAATGAAATGAGCCGTAGATATCAAGTTGTCACTATTGAGGAAAACACCTCATTTTAGAAGTAAGAATATCATGATGTTGGATATGGTTTGAAGGTTGGGTTTTGAAATTCTGTGGCTATCTGTAACGTGGTGGGAAATATTGACTGAGCATGTTATATTAATAAATAAGAAGAGATTATGTCATTTCTTTTTCTTTCATTTATATACATATCTAAAAAGATAAGGTGAATAGATGAATACTGATTTAAGAATATTTTTCAAACCTAAGTTGAATTTAAGAAAGGGTTTAAGATGTACATGAAGGATATGGGTGGGTGAAATTCACTCTAAAATTATTAACACTATGAAAAAATAAAATATTTAAAAATAAAATTTAAATTCAAATTTTACCAAAATAATATAATAAAAAATAATTGTGTACATAATCCATCATATAGTAGATTTAACCAAGCATATAGTAGATTTGAGAGAATGAGGTCAACTCATTTATGAAAATCAAGTTTGTGGTGAACATTTATGTTTGAATTTTTTAATTTTAAATATTGCAAAACAATTACCATATTTATATTCATATATTTGATTACATCTAAAAAAATTTAAGTATATGTATGTTGATTGATTTTTGTTTTGAATTTTTTAATTTTAAATATTGCAAAACAATTACCATATTTATATTCATATTTGATGCATCTAAAAAAAGAGGTATATTTATATTCATAGTTGAGTGCATCTAAAAAAAATTAAGTATATGTATGTTATTGATTTTTTTTAAATAAAGTGTGTCGATGTATAAATCAAGGACATGCATATATGATAAAGTCACTTCCATTTTATAGTATATATGGTTTTCATTATTATACTGATGGAAAAGAAGTTCTTAGGTTCAACTTATAGCGATTGGGAATTTGTTCTGATATGTTATTTTTTTTTCCAATTTATATATGGGACAACTTTTTAAATTTTATTATACATGAAATAAAAGATATATTAATATAAATTTATAATAAATTCTTATTTTTTATTGTTTAAAATTCATTTTTGAATGTAGAAATAGATTTAGTATGGTGAATAATTTATGGAGTACTTTGATTATACAAAAATAATCACTCAAATCTGTTGTTTTAACAATTTATGGTTCAATATTCCCAAAAAATATAATAAAAAAAATCATTTCATAAAATAAGTTTACTTTCCAATAGAATTTGAAAATAAATTATTAATAGTCAAACTCAAGTTCCACTTTGAAGGCAAGACTTAAATGAAAACTGCCTCTAAATATCTTGAAAGTATGTACTGAATCAACTAGGCCCACGTTCCAGATATCATCCTCCAAATTGGATTTGGACTGCTAGGTCAATTATGAGCTTTACAATGTTTTGAATGGCGGCTGGAAAAACTTTGAAAGTCAATGCTCACATACCACCATGGTGTATGCACATTGCATACAATACCTAAAACGCCTTGCTTATTTGTGTGTATAAATTAAACTGCGAAATCCACAGTAATATTGGATGTAATTCAAAATTCAAAAGCGTTACGCTCTTTACGAAATCACAGATGACGTCCAATTGACCAAGTTGGGTTTCACGTGAAACCCTAGTTCGGAGTGCACGTTCCAACTACTCGTATTCTTTTGTCTCCATGGGTTTCACGTGAAACCCTAGCTCGGAGTGCACGTTCCAACTATCAACTCAAATGCGGCTGCTACACAAAGTTAGGACGACGAATTCAAATTTCGACGTGTCTTGGGTTCCGCACGTCTCTCTCATCCATACTACTGTTGTTCCATGAAGCTTTGGAGTAGTTTAATTGGGTAACAATTTTTTTTTGGAGTTTTGTTTTTAAGGTAAAAAAAAAAAAGATTTGTATCTGGTCAGATTTTCAGGGGTAGTCTGAGTTTCACATTGATCAAAGTTCCATGCATTTGAGAATCTTATTTTAGAGGTTTTGCCTCATTTTAAACAACCTAGATGCTCAAAAAATTCTATCAAAATTTTAGATTAACTGGAAATTTAAAAACGAGTCGCTAAAAAACCTACCAAAAAAATAACTAAAGAGGAAAGATTACTCCCAAATTAACCCACTCCTCAATCTTTTTATTATTAAGCCGAAAGGCGTACACCTATTGACAATGGGTAGATTTAATAGGGATTTAGTGCTTAATAAGTTTTCTATGGACATGATTAAATATCGCTGGAATATTCTTAGTAGTCACACAAAATAAATGGTTGTGATTTCAATCATTAACTTCCTAGCTATTATAAAGACATTTACATTTATCTAATCATATTTAAAAATTACTTTGATAGCTAACTGATTGCTAGTAAATGATTAATAGAAATTAAAATATTAACACCAGATAAATGAAGTTCAACCGTCCGTTTATTTGTTAATCAATAATAAAATTTAATATATTCTTTTAAAGATTCTTTTCATCTTATCAGCGTTTCTGCATTAATCAACCACAATTATGTGGCTGTGCTAATTTATAGATTCTCACATTGCTGGGATGTTATTTTTCTTTTTCACTTATACACGTGTGGATGTTTAGAGTTGAAAAAGTCCAACTTGGATATTACAAAAGCACAATATAACAAATTGTTCGGATGGTCTTCGTTGCACACACGGGTGGGTTGGATAAGTTGCAATTCCGTGGTGAGGTTGTGCCACTTGCAAGGGAAGACTGGGTCAACGCCCACATAGAGCTTGGAATTATCAATTATGATTTCGATATACAATGTCTCTCTAGTCTTGAATCAAATAATTAATAGAGTGAAACCATCTCCCTATTACAAGAAAACGAGCTAACATGAACTATGACCACCATGTGAAGACTATTTTATATGTTATAGATAATCAATCTCCCTATTACAAGAAAACGAGCTAACATGAACTATGACCACCATGTGAAGACTATTTTATATGTTATAGATAATCAATAGAAATGTAACCCAAATACTTTGTGAAGAAAGTATATTTATGTTAAATTTTTAATAAATCATAAGAATGAAGTAAGTTAAAATAATAAACTTAATTAATCCACTTGGTTTATGATAAAACATGATAATAAAACATGATAGGTGAATTTACATGAAATATATGTGAAATTCACTGACAGATCAATATCATATCACATGAGTTCATATTATAGGTTTTAAAAAGTTTAATTGTAATTCAATAGTTTGAAATATTATGGAGGAGATCTGCATGTAACATAATCCGTTAAAATTTTTGGATGGGGTGCCACATGGACCACACACATCGTCAAATAGGGAAATTACAAGGGTAGTTAAAGCCCCTCACCACCACCCTCCTCCCATGTTCAGTCACGGTGGTTAGTTTGCATAAGTGCCAAGGTTTAGTGCGTTGGGCCTTAATGGAGACCTAGGTTCGGCTCCTTGACATCAATGCGATTTCGGTTATGGCCATTATTTCTGCAGTAATGGCTACCAGATCCATCAAATCCTTCATCTTCCTGGTCTTTTCGTCCTATGGGAATTTCTATATTGGGAACATGGATGCTATGCACAGTATGATTTTGTTTTTTCTCCTCCACGACTTAGCTCGCACTGCTGGTGTATATGTCTGCTTGGTACTCTTCTCAACCATGCCACAAGAAAGAGGGAAGCGCCTGTGAGGGCCAACCTACTACAGTTGGGTTGGCAGACACAACCAGTGAAGACCAAGCTCTCGAGCTCCCATACTAGGGGGCTCAGACCATCCGGGTTCTTCTGGTCAGAATTGGTTTGAACAAGATCAACTAGAGTGCCATCCTTTCAATATAGAGGGTCTCCATGGCGGGTGCTCAGTGGAAGAAGAAATTCCTCCCAATTGGGAGGAATTTTTTCCTTTCCCGCCGTCAATCGCCTTGGAGAACCGGCTTGTCACCTGCACCACCATTCCTTTCCAAGAGCTACTCGAGATGGGTTGCATCATGGAAGAAGAAGTCTCACCTCTGGAGGATCACTTGGGATAGAACTTAGCTGCCACCATGGATGAGGACCCTATCACAGATTTTGTTGTCGCAAACGACTCCCCTGCTGCTACCATGGATGAATACCCTCATGATGAACATACTCACCCAGCTCCCATCACTTGCAGACTCATGGAAGACCACTTGGACTTGATCTTTGAGATGAGAAAGGACCTGGCAGAGAAGCAACACCACCAGATCATCTTCAACAAATGTTTGGATGCCCTACCGAACTCCCTGTCAAGCAAGCCTCAGAAGAGCCAATGCCCAACTTGCCGCCAGCCTTTAATCTTTCAGCTCCGTCAATATGGATGCCCGGGTTCACCCCATGTATATCATTTTCATAGGTTTTCTCTCTGGTTTAATGGATAATGTTTTGCAATTTCAGCATACCTTAGTCTCTGGTTCAAGTTCGATAGATGGTTGGGACACTCAATGCACCACGTGTTCTAGTTTCCACACTTGTTGCAGAAAAGGCGGCAATTCCGCATGTTTGTAACATCCCATTCTTGAGCGCACTGAGAAAACTTATTCTTTGAGGACACTTGTTCGCAAATGATCCAAATCATTATATTTTTGGGCATTTGATTTATGGTTATGAGCTGTTATGAATTGATGATATGTTATTTGGCTGCATTGATATAGAGAGGTGCTATTGACTTGATTTTCCTGAGTGTGCAGGATTTTGGACTTCCAGGATGCAGAGGCATCGATGGAACCCCTTGGACTTTGGATCGAGTTAGGGAGTGAACTATTAGGGGTTTGATTGTTGTATATTTGACATTTGTGCATATGATTAGATGATATGATATTGGATACTATATCTGACATGATTCGTTGATGATGCAAGATGACGATAGATTTACGACTAGAATCACATGTGGAGTAGAGGGGTCACACACGACTACTAGAGACATTGAGGGAGAGGTGTGGACAACAAACCTACCACAACCTACTAGCACTCCCATTGTCGCTCGAACTGTAGATTAACGACTACCTATTTCGAGAAGATCCACGATGTTGTGAGAGCCGACTGCGAAAGTCGCTCATGATGATTCTAAGGGGAGCGAAATAAGGTATGGGTATTATTCCTTAGAAGCCCTTAGTCTCCCACAAGATCACTTGGCAAAGTATTGAGTCCAGGGATTTTTTTTGTCTACCAAGTCAGTCAAGAGGCGAGTGGCACCCTTGGAGTACATCGTGCGTCCTGAAGGGAATGTCGCACAAGAAAAATGGAAAGAGGCGAGTGTCACCCTTGGAGCACGTGGTGCGCCCTGAAGGGAACATCGCACAAGAAAAATGGAAAGAGACGAGTGGCACCCTTGGAGCTTGTAGTGCATCCTGAAGGGCACGTCGTGTTGTTAATTACTAAATGAATAAACCTAGATGGCCTTAGGACAGATAACGTGATAAGAAAAATTTAAAACAATTTCCCTAATAAACTGTCGCCCAACCTCGAAAATTAAAATCTAGGTCTAGGTGAAATTCGCGGTAAAAGAAAAATATGTTGTAAAAATAAAAATAAAAATAAATAAATAAAAATGATAATCATTATTAATCATGTGTCGAGAAGGGGGTGAGTAATTCTTTTTATTTATAAAAATCTTTTGGGGGATAAAATTAAAAAAAGGGGAATTAATTGTTTTGTCATTTATACTAATTAAAATTTATTATTTAAAAGGGGAAAAGGGAAAAAGTTAATTTTCTACACCTGCCAAATTGAGTTTTAAATAAAAAGGGAAGGAGGGAAATCTAAAATAATTAGGAACCTAGGAAAAAGTGGGAAAATAAAAACAAAGGGGAAACACAAGGAAAAAGCAGAAAGCCTAACTTAGTAAGATATCTAGCATTTAAAAACTTTCTAAATTAAACTCAACTAGTGATTTAGTAAGGGGGAAGGTCATTAAAACTTGTATGGGAATATGGAGACACCTAGGAGTGATTCTAGGAATGATTTTAGGTGGGTGAGGGAAATAGGGATAATTAATTAGTTAAGAAAATTAATTTATGGTGCAATGAAGGGAATGTGTGACACATGTATGGGGAAGATTATTATTGAATTAAATTAATGAACAATAAATTAAAAGGGATTTTGGGAAGGTTTTTGAATTAGAAAATCTATATAAAGGAGGGAGGAGGAGGAGGATGGATCTCTTTTGTTATGCGTAACGTTATGCTACAAAAATTTATACTTGATTGACTTAGCTTGTGGGAGTTGGGATACCCATCTCAATGAGGAGTGGTAGCTCGACCTTGCGAGGTGAGCTGGGAGCTAATTGATTCTCTCGTCAGTGTGCGTGGCGCCTCTGAGGCTCGGGGGGCTAAGGTGGGAGTAGAGTACCCCTAGCATTGGCTAGGAGGTACTAGTGAAATCTCATTGGTCGGCAAGTGAAAGTTGCACTGAGTGCGTAGGAAATAAACTCGGAGTGTGTGACTTGGGCTACGGTATGGTTCCTTTATTTCTACATGGTACATTGTTAGTGTGATTTATGCTTGTAGTTCTATATGTTTAATTTGGTGAAGAAAATGATTGTCTTAGCATTCTAGTTCATTATTGAAGTTCCCCCCATAGCCTTTAGCTTGTTGCTGATCGATTCCCATGGCCTTGATCCCTGCATGTTCTGATCGTCCTATTATTTTATTGATTAGTGATGATTTGTGGTTTATAAATGTTTTCATTCGTCCCCATCTTATCAGTCCACGCCTAAGCAATCGGCGAGGAGCCTGATTTATGATTGTCACTTCGGTGTTAAAAGACCTATGGATCTAAACACCCTATTTTTCAGTGCATGAATGAGAAGGGAAGGATGTTCCTGCCAATTGTCTACCCCTGTTGATTCTCTAGGTAGTGTGTGGTCTTGCGCCTTGATGTGTTTAAATTAACCCTGCAAAATTTGATTGATGGCGAAGTTTTCTTTAAACTCTATATTTTTATATCCCATTTGTTATCTCGTTTTATACCTCGTTTTAATATCTTGCTGGACATTTCCTGCATTTTTATATCTCATTTTGTTTTCCTCGTGATTGCTACTTCTTCGGCTGCACTTCGTTGAATTGGGAGTGAATTTTTCCCAACGAACTCTTTTTTATTTCTGGTCAGTTGTTTGGATTGCCAGGTGCTTGAGAAAGCTACATGCTTTTCGTTCTAGGCAACCAATGTATATTGATTAAGAAGAATTTTACTTCTGGGTGTTTTATTTGAATGGTTAATCTCACCGCATTAAATTATTTAAATGTTTTAACCTTAGTGAAAGTTTAACTGTTTAAACTCAACGACTTGTGGTGACACCATCTACGAATTGAAACCATGAAATTTTTTTAACCCTTACCAATTGTGACTGTAACCTTGGCTTTGCTGTGACACCATCTGCGAATTGTAACCAGGAAATTTTTGTAACACCTTACCAACAACGATTTTAACCTTGTCTTTGTTGTGACACCATCAACGAATTGTAACCACGAATTTGTTGTAACGCCTTACCAACTACGATTTGTAACCTTGAATATGTTGTGACACCCTTACCTCTGCGTTTTTGGCCACTAAAACTGGCAGGGATCTCTACAATCTTCCCTGTGCAAGCTGCGTGTACCATCTCTGTGATTTTTCCCCATTCCATTTTTAAATGATAGTCAGTGCATAAATTTGATTAAAGACGCATTATTTATTCAGTTGTATTTTATTTAGATTACCTGGTGATTGATTATATACATGCATTCTGATTTATTTTTGACAGCCACTATGTAATTACACCGTAGTTTTACAGCAATGGTAACATACATTTACCTTACTCATCAACTTATTACCTTTTTAGACAGTCAAATATTGGATTCTACGTTGATGAAAATCGATTTAGCATTTGTTAGATGACTAACTAAATGCTTCGACGTTCTTACCCATGAGTTTTAATTTGACCTGGCAGCGTGTCTAGTTGGTATTGTTGGTTTTGGATAGCTTCCCTCCATTTTAATTAGCAGTAATAAGTATTGTTATAGGATATCTTTAGCGATGGCATCGACTGCATTGAATGGCTCTAAATGACATTAATTATGATCAGGCCTATGGAAATTAAATCTCTTTGGACGATTATGGCATTAAAACTCATTAAATGCATATGGTAGTAAATCTCATTAAATACATATGGCAGTAAATCTCATTAAATGCATATGGCAGTAAATATCAGTATATGTATATGGATTTAGTTTCTGACTGATTGTATATGGCTTTAATGGAATTGTCACTTCTTAGCAGATTCTTTTATGTTAATAGACAACTGTCATTTTGGTACGGTTAGTATAGATAGACAACAAGCTGTAATTTAAGGTGTTGATAAGCGTTTCAATGTAGCATTCTGCATTGATATGTTTAATGTTTTTATATGATGTCAATTGCTAGTAAGATTGTAATTTTGGGATTAGTTTAGAATTACCCAAATTAATTTGTAATTAATGATTAAATGAGATTGGTGAGTCTTGACTAAAAGGTAAGTTAAACTTGCTAAATTAGAGTGCAATTAATGATAAACTAAATTTGTAATTATCCACATCAAACTAGATGAATGGGTTGGGTTGTTACATGAAGTCATGTAACAACTTACATTTTCTTATTGACATCATCCACGCTTCTTGCCATTCGTTTCTTGGGGTGTGGGTTTTAGTCTCCTTGTTAGTTATTATTTTAGATCTAGTGCGTTTGATTTATCTAGAGTCCTTGGTCAGATAGGATGTGTTGTGCCGAGGTTATTGACCTTTCTATCACACACAGGGATGACATGATTCAGGTAGGGGAGATCATGGCTCACCCTATTGGATAGCGGTGAAATAGAACTTGGTCAGAGTCGGTGAATTCAGTGAGAGTGTTGTCGATCATTGTAAGCTATTGTTGGTAGCATGGGTGAAACGCCTTCATGAGTTTGGTACTTGTGCCTTCAAGTTCTAGTCTTGTTCATCAAGGTTGTTGTGTCGGGGGGGGGATGTTGTCTCTTAAGCTTGTAGGTGTGTCCTATTTGCGTTAAATTGTAAAGTCGTTCCTCCTTTGTTGTCCTACGCATGTTTCTCCAAGTTTCCCCTGTGACAGAGAGTGGAGTAATAGTTGCTTGTTTCCTAGGCGTGTGTTTTTGTTGGAGTCGTCGGTGGTGTGGTTAAATTGTTGTCATCGTCACTTTCTTTCCACGAAAACAAAAATAAATTGCATTGTTGCTTCGCTTATAGTCATAATGGCTGGGTCGTTACATATGGTATCGAGCGAGTTCAGCAGGAACGGAATCACTATGTCTTTTTGTTGATATGATTTTGATTGAACAAGGCAATGATCAAGAATCAATATCAGCTGCCAAGGATAGATGATCACATTTAGATGAGATGAAGGGTGCAATGGTGTTCTCAAAGATTGATTTGCAATCAGGGTATCACTAGATCTGGATCAAGGATGATGTCCCTAAGGGCCGCCTTTAGAGGAGGTTTGGATATTATGAGTTTATTGTTTTTCCGTTTGGACTGAAAAATGCCCAGGGGTATTTATGAGTTTGATGAATAGGGTGTTACGTGCGAGTGCCGGAAAAGTTAGTCCAAGTATTCATTGGTAATATTTTGATTTACTCTTGGATAATGGAGGAGCATGGCGAGCACTTACGCTTAGTATTAAAGAAGAATAATGCGAGCACAAATTGTATGGGAAGTTATGCAAATGGTCATTTTATCAATCGAAGATTGATTACTTAGGAGCATTTCATCTCACGGTGAAGGAATGCTCGTCATGGATCCAGCCAAAGTTGAGGCTATTTTGGAATGGCATGCGCTGACAAATTTCCCATAAGTGCATAGATTCATGGGTTTAGTAGGATACTATCGATGGTTCATCGAGGGATTTTCGAACATAGAAAATTTGATCGTGGAGTTGTAGAAGAAGAAGAAAAAGTTTGTTTGGACCAAAAATGCTTGTGAAGCATTTGGGAGAGCTCAAGTTGTTGAAAAGAAAACAACCATAGATACTAAAAGGTCTGACATGGATCACGGACTTCTTGTTCTACAACAGCATCTAAGGAGAACAGGTGGAGTCTTGATGCGAACAATCAGTGATAAACATCTTGACCTTTGAGAAGGCATGAGGACAGATGTGCAGAGCATGATTTGGATTTGTTAGCCATTGTTTATGCCTTGAATGTTTGGAGACACTACAATAGGATGAAAAGAAGAATTTGAACTAAAGACTAATCATGTGGACTACAACACATCTTTACATAAGAGACACGAGGCGTGTGACAACGGCGTTGGTCAGTATTGCTTAGTGAGTACGACTTCTAGATTTATTACATAAAGGGAATAGTGAAATGAGTGGAAGATGCATTGAGTAAGAGAACACACATCTTTCTATGTTTCCTCTTGAGACGAATCTATGTGAAAATATTCTAACTTTACGGTGTGACGATGACCAGTACAAAATAGGTCGAGGGTTTTTTTCGAACAAAACATGATGATGGAACCAATATTTGAAGGATTCACGTTTGACAATGATGGATTATTCAGGTTTAAAAAACAGATTTACGTACCACTGAACTACGAGTTGAGGAATTTGATCCTAAGAGAGGTTCATAGATTAGTATATATGGCTCACCGAGAATGTCATAAAGATGAGGGTGGACCTTAAACCATTATTCTTATGGAGGAATGAAGGAAGACATAGTCAACTATGCTTCTAGATGTCTAGAATGTGTGGTAAAATGAACATAGACATCCAACGAGTTACTACAACCACATGCTATTCCAAGATCGAAATGGGAGGTTATTTCGATGGATTTTACCATTGGTTTGCCACTGACGACAAAGAGACACGACTCGATTACCGTGGTGGTAGACACTCTGGCGAAGAGTGATCACTTTATTCCAGTACATATGAAGTATCAGGAACCATCTATAGCCAAAGTTTTGGTTAACAAGATTGTGAGGCTACATGGCATGCCTAGAGGATTATTTTCGATTGAGGATCGGTGTTTATTTGACGATTTTGGACGAGTTTCAAGAGGCCTTAGGAATCCAACTTAACTTCAGTACCATGTATCACCCAAAGACATACAGATAGACCGAGCAGATGAACCCGGACCAGAGGCATGTTGCACATGTCACATTGATGGATACAAAAACATTAGGAATAATTCTTTCAACTGGTGGAATTATCTTATAACAACGATGACAAAGCACCATTAAGATGGTGCCTTCCGAGACCTCTCTACAGGCTGACCGAGTAATGGGACGCCTTTGAGTTAGGATTGACTTGAGGATAAGGTCCTAGTAGGACCAAAAGCGATCCAATAAAAGGAAGAGAAAATGAAAACAATGAGACGGGATAAAGGAAGCGCAGGATTGACAGGAGAGTTATGTCGATGCATGCCGTGTCATTGTAGCTATGAGGGTTGGCGGTCGAGTCTTCTTGAGTTCGCCCAGAAAGCAGAGTTCGATCAAGTTTGGAAAGGGGAGATAAATTATCTCCTAGGTTTGTGGGACTTTTTGAAGTTGTGGAAAGGAAGGGGTGCATAGCCTATCGAATAGCCTTGCACGATTATTTAGAGGTGTATGCACGATGTTTTTCCCGTATCTATTTTTGGAGCATTACTGATAGTGATCCTACACATGTTATTGACGCCGGTTGCTTCAAGTATCGGCGATAGAGCTCATGGCTGAGCGATCATCATGATCATTGATTTCGACAACTTCTGATGTCCGAGCGATGGATCGAGTCAAGGTCTAGTGGGACAATTATAGCCCTTTTCGGCAACCCTGGGAGGGCGTGTATGATATCGCCAAAAGAATTTCCATTTTGTTTGATAGATATTCTTATGACCTTTGTGATACACATTATTTCGACACTTATATGTAAAACTTTGGACGAAGTTTAGACAAAGAGGTGGTGTATGTAACATCTCATTCTTATGTGCCTTGAACAAACTTATTCTTTGAGGACACTTGCTACCTTAAGTGATCGATTAATATTATACTTTTAGGCATTTTATTATGATTATGAGGCGTTATGAATTAATGAAATGTTATTTGGTTGCATTGACATAGAAATGTGTTATTGACTTGATTTTAACGAGTGTGTAGGATTTTGGACCTTGAGGATGCATAGGCATCAATGGAACCCTTGGACTCGGTCGAGTGGGAGTGAACTATTGAGAATTACGTTGTTCTATATTTCACATTTTTGCATATGATATATGATTAGATGATATTATATTGGATGATATCTAACATGATTTGTTGATGATGCGGTTGACGATAGCTTGCTAACCAGACTCATGTGTGGATTATAGGGGTCATGCGAATACGAGAGATGTTGAGAGAGTGTGAATGTAACCACAACCGAACCTACTAGCACTCTACGCCATGAAAACAATTATAGGTTATGATTACCTAGTTCGAGAGGCTTGTGATGTCGTGAGGGTAGACTATGATATTCGCTCATGATGATTCTAAGGAGCACATAATAGGAAGTGGCCTAATTCCTTAGAGGCCCTTAGTCTCCCAAATATCACCTAGAAATTGATGAATCAAGGGTTTTTATGTCTACCCAAGTCAGTGTCTGAGGTGAGTGGCACCCTTGGAGGGATGTAGTGCGATACGAAGGGGTACGTCGAAGAGGAAAATGGAAAGGCGTGACACCCTTGGAGCCGTAGGGTGCATCTAAAGGGCTTCGTGTACGAAAAGTGAAGAAATTGGCACCCTTGGAGTCATGTAGTGCATCCTGAAGGGGACACCGTGTTGTTAATCATTAAATGAATAAACCTAGATGGCCTTAGGATGGATAATGTGATAAGAAAAATTTAAAACAATTCCCTAATAAATTGTCGCCCAACCTCGAAAAAGAATTGATGCTGGGGTCTAGAATTTAGGAAAAACGCGGTGAAAAATATGTTTGTAAAAGTAAAAATAAAAATGATAATCATCGTTAATCATGTGTCGAGGAGGCAGAAGGGGTTGAGTAATTCTTTTTATTTATAAAATCTTTGGGGATAAAATTTAAAAAGAATTAATTGTTTTGTCACATATACTAATTAAAATTTATTAATTAAAAGGGGAAAAGGAAAATGTAATTTTCTACACATGCCAATTTGAGATTTAAATAAAAAGGAAAGAATATATAAAATAATTAGGAAACTAGGAAAAGTGGAAACATAAAAGAAAGGGAAACATAAGGCCAAAGTAGAAAGTCTAACTTAGTAAGGTATATAACATTTAATAACTTCCTAATTTAAGCTCAACTAGTAATTTTAGTAAATGGGGAAGGTCATTAAAACTTGTAAAGGAATATGGGAACACCTAGGAATGATTTTAGGAATGATTTTAGGTGGGTGAGGGAAATATAGGTAATTAATTAATTAAGCGGATTAATTTATGGTGTGCAATGAAGGGATGGGTGATACATGTATGGGGAGGATTATTATTGAATTAAATTAATGAACAATGAATTAAAGGGATTTTGGGATGATTTTTGTCTTAGAAAATCTATATAAAGAAGGGAGGAGGAGGAGGGATGAATGATCTCTTATGTTATGCGTAACATTAAGCTGCAAAATTTTAGACTTGGTAGAAGCTTAGCTTATTGGGGGTTGGGATACCCACCTTGGTGAGGAGTGATAGCTCGACCTTGCAGTGAGATGGGATCTAGCTGATTCTATGGTTAGTGTGTGTGCCCCCTCTATGGATCAGGGGGCTAAGGGGAAGAAGTGCAGAGCATTGGTTGGGAGGTACGATTAGAAGTCTCATCGATTAGACATGCTGAAGGAGTGCCTGGCGTGCAAGATATCAACTTCGAGTTGGGGACTTGAACTCTGATGCGGCTTCCCCTTATTGCATGGTATATTGTTGGTATGATTTATGCTTTTTAGTTATGTATGTTTAATTGGGTAAATAAAATGATTATCTTAGCATTCTAGTTGATGAAAATTTTCGATAGCCTTTATCTCGATGTTGATTTCCCATGGCCCTCGATCCATGCATGTCTTGTCCTATCTTATGGTTTATTGATTTGTGATGATTTGTGGTTTATAAAGTTTTGCCTTCATCCCCAACTCATTAGTCCACGTCTGAGAAGTCGGCCAGGAGCACGATCTATGGTCGTCGCTTTAGTGTTAATAGACCTATGGATATAAACAACCTGCTTTTCTATGCGTGGATGATGATGAGCGAAGGATTTTCCTTCGGTCGTCCTTACATTCATTGCTCTAGGTAGTGTATGGTATTGTGCCTTGATGCATTTAAATTAACCCTGCAAAATTTTATTGATGGCGAAGTTTTCTTTTAAGAAGCTCCTACGTTTTTATATCTTGTTTTGTTATCTCGTTTTATACATCGTTTTTATATCTTGGTAGACATTTCCTGCATTTTTTATATCTAGTTTTGTTTGCTATGATTTCTACTTCTTCGGTACACTTCATTTTACTTAGAGTGAATTTTCACCGATTAATTTTTTATTTTTTCTTGTCGGAGTTGTTTGGATTTCTAGGTGCTTGACAAAGATACACACTTTTCTTTCTAGAAAACCAGTAATATGTTGATTAAGAAGAATTTTACTTCTGGGCAGTTTATTTGAATGGTTAATCTCACCACATTAAATTATTTGAATGTTTTAACCTCAGTAAAATTTTGACTGTTTAAACTCAGTGACTTGATGTGACACCATCTGTGAATTGAACCCATGAAAATGTTGTAACCCTTACCATCTGCGATTGTAACCTTGGCTTTGTTGCGACACCATCTGTGAATTGTAAGAACGAAATTGTTGTAACACCTTACTAGCAATGATTGTAACCTTGGTTGTTGCAACACCATCTAAATGGTGGCAACACAATTTTGTTGTAACACCTTACCAACTACGATTTGTAACCTTGAATATGTTGTGACACCCTTACCTCTGTGTTTTTGGCCACCAAAATCGGCGGGGATCTCTGCAATCTTCCATCTGGAAGCTGTGTGTAACTTCTCTGCGATTTTGCCCCATTTCATTTTTAAATGATAGTCGATGCATAAATTTGATTAAAGGCGTATTATTTATTTAGTTGTATTTTATTTAGATTACCTGGTGACTGATCATCTACACGCATTTTGATTTATTTTTTACAACCACTATGTAATTACACCATAGTTTTACATCAATGGTAAATTACATTTACCTTACTCAACAACTTTTTTACCTTTTTAGACAGCCAGATATTGGATTCTACATTGACGACTATCGATTTAGAATTTTCTAGATGGATAACTAAATGCTTCGACGTTCTTACCCATGAGTTTTACTTTTACCTAACAGTGTGTCTAATTGGCATTATTGGTTTGGAAAACTTCCCTCCATTTTAATTAGTAGTAATAAGTATTGTTATAGGATATCTTTAGCGATGGCATCGACTGCAGTGAATGGATCTCAATGACATTAATTATGATCAGGCCTATGGCAATTAAAAATCTTTAGACAATTATGGCGTTAAAACGCATTAAATGAATATGGGATTAAATCTCATTAAATGCATATGGCATTAAATCTCATTAAATACCTATGGAAATAAATCACATTATATGTATATGGCTTTAGTTTCTCACTCAATGTATATGGATTTAATGGCATTGTCACTTCTTAGCAGATTATTTTTAATGTTAATAGACAACTATTTTGGTACGGTTAGTATAGATAGACAATAGACTGTAATTTAAGGTGTTGGTTAAGCTGTGGTGTGGTTAAATTTTTTTGTTGTTTGCTTTCTTTCCTAAAAGAAAAAAAAATGCCTTGTTGCTTAGCTTGTAGTCGTAACAATGAGGATGTTACAATGTATGTATATCGATAGTTGTAAACTTTAATAGACAACTGTCATTTTGGTACGGTTAGTATAGATAGACAATAGACTGTAATTTAAGGTGTTGGATAAGCTGTGGTGTGGTTAAATTTTTTTTGTTGTTGCTTTCTTTCCTAAAAAGAAAAAAAAAATGCACTGTTGCTTCGCTTGTAGTCGTAACAACCGAGGATGTTACAATGTATGTATATCGATAGTTGTCACTTTTTCATAAAGTTTTGGAACATTGAACAATCGTTATGTCCACACATTCTTGATTCCACTACGATGGAAAAATAGTTGGTGTGCTATAATTTACACTCATACACACATGTTTTTTTCTAAGGAAAGGTTAAGAACATGTGTTTCCTCTTAAGAGGTCACAGGTTCAAATCCAGAGGGGGATAGGGTATGTATACCTTCGTAGACTTTACCAGTCAAATCGTTGGGCAGAGGGGGGTTCCTTGTCCCATAAACAAGGGGGTCTCATACACCAATTTGGTGTGTTGGCTTGGCTGTGGCCTTAAAAATAGATTATTATTATTATTATTATATAATTTTTATCTACAAAAAAAAAAACATAACCCGTTAAAATAATAATAAAACATTAAAATGATAATATTATATATATATATATATATAATTAACTATTTAACATCATAATATATTATGTATCTATTATGTTTTTAATTATACATATGATGATGATGATGATGATGATTAACTTCCACTAAGACCGACAGCATTAAGAGAATCTTTCCAAGATCACCATAGTTTTGTTGAGTTAAGAGGTTAGGAAGGTTGGTAGTGTGACAAATATTTTGAAATGCGATCTAATCTCGGTATAGGCTCAACAATATATGAAAACTTGTTTTTCATCTTCAACCTTCTTACTGTCACAAAGGTGACACACTCTTTCATCCTATGGCATTTTAGGAATTGACCAATGCCTAGTTTCACTATAGAGCTCGTGAGAATTTGCTCTTCTCTTAGTAATGTTTATTTATTTTTTTACACTTGTCAAAACAAGTAGATAATTTTTATCTTCTAGATTAGGGTTGGTTACATCCTTATAATACCTTAATTTTCTTTTCTCCTCTAACTCTTTGTCACACTACATTTTCTCCTTAAATTTTGATTTGATGTTTTTTTTCATAGTGTCTTTATTCTACAAAATGGTTTTTTCCATGATTCTCCAATTGTTTAGCCAAGACAAGGTATCTTTATGCCATCCTCGCTTGAGTTGATGGTGATTACGACTTGATTTTGAAGGTGGGGTTGTGAATGGTCATAGTCACTCCAGTTCCACTTCCAAGGGAAGAGTAGTAAAAGTCTCCAAGGATCTTGGAAGAATGCACTCAATCAACTAGGCACGTGTTCCCATTCTCATCTTCCAAATTGGATTTGGACGGCTAGATCAATGATGAGATTTATATTGTTTTGAATGGAGACTGGAAAAACTTTGAAATTCAATGCTCGCTACCCAGCATGCTTTATGCACACTGTAAGACCTCTCGCTAAAGACATGCGTTCCTGATTGACTTGACGTTGTGGGGACCTACAAAAGTTGGGGTTGTTGAACAGAGTAAGTGGTATGAGCGTGCGAGACATAACGAAGTTTAACAATGGTGTATTTATATCAGGCGAGATGGGATGCCTTGGCATGGGATGTGCCAAGGGAGACTCAATCGAGATTCCTTGTGACACAAGTTGGCTTGACTTGGATAAGCATCGTACTGACCCAAACGATGGGATGGTTGAGAAGATGGGGGCACCAGTCAGTAGTTCGATGGGTCATCCTTATGACATAATGAGGCATTCGGTGGGTCAGCTAGGCAAGCCACCCGAACATGCCCACATGAGAGGTCGGCCCAACATTGCGAAGGGGCATGACTCATGGGTCAGGTCGATTCACCTAGACAGATGATTTCGGGAGCCAATGTTTATAAAGGCACAAGGGTGCACAACCAAACAGGGCAGCTTGGAATAGAGCAAGAGGAGCTTTGTGGTTCTAAGGAAATATTAGAAGAAGACGAGCGAGCTCCATCAAGGAGCCAAGTCACTCCGCATCGGAGGACTTGTGCTTCTTTGAGGTCGTTTTGTGATGGATATGGGGCGACCTTCTTTTTGACTGAATTTGGGGAATTCTAGAAATGCAGGTCTATTGGAGGCACGTGTGAGGCAGAACCAAAAATATGTGAGGTCTGCAGTAACAAAGAAACAACAAGTCTTTGATTGATGGCACGTCTGTTGTGCACAGTCGGAGGTTGCGGAGACAGTTGCGACATAGATTCTAGGCTTAATGAATATGTGTATAAGTGTCTTGGTGAGGTGAGACGAAGCATGTGACTTACCCAAGTTGTAAACTGAGCCGAGAGTGCTCATATTGTAATGGTTTCGCAATAACAAAGACTTAGTTGGGTATTAAGCATGGTTCATGTCACTATTTTTGTATGACTTTCATTTGTTCCATTGTTATTTTCTTGGTTTTTTATGTTCATAAATGTATGTTTATATATGACTAAGTGTTAAACTCTTAACAATTGTCTAAATATACAAGAGTTGCAATAGAGTAGGAGTGTGACTCCC
>SNQJ01S0156038.1:0-20155 GCA_010110895.2 Picea sitchensis | reverse complement strand
CTTTCCTGACTGGTCTAAAAAACAAAAATATTGTCGAGTGAATTTGTCTCTTTCACACTCGTTAATTGGATTTGAAAGGTCACAAGTCTGATTTAAGCTCTTTTTCGACTTGTTTCAAAAAGAGAAAAGATTGTCGAGTGAACTTGTCTCTTTCACACTAGTAAATTGGATTTGAAAGGATGTCTATTTGGTGCAATTTTATCCCTTTTTCAAACCAAGTAGACTAAGATTACAAAAAATGACATTTTTTGGCGTTAAGTTGTAATTGCATCTCATGCTCTTGCTTGCAGTATTGAGCCTATTGCTAGTTCTCACTGTTGTGTTATAAGCCTCTCACCTCAACAGTTTGCATCATCATCCAAGGAAATCCTTGTTTATATCCTTTGAAGCTTGACACCCTATACCCAAGAGTAAACATTCCCCTGGGTGTCCATCTCCTGCATGCACCTCCTTGCATTGAGCATAGATATGTTCCACTGCAGGAACTAGTTTGCTTACTTGTGACACTTGTTTCCTCCTCTTTATCATAGAATTCATTTGACTATGAAAAAAAATATATATGGGTGGGAAGGGAATATTATCTTCTATTGGAAACATTCGTGTCACCTTTGAATAGAGCACAAAATTTTTGAGTCTACTTGTCATCAAAATTTTGGGATTAGCATGACCTTAGGAAGTTGTTCTCGTTACAAAGAGTTTAATCCCTCGACTGGTTACTCTTCCAGTCCCGATGGAGAGTTTGATTGATGCCTCCTGCATCTCAAAGTTTCACCATTGAGTCTATGTTTCTAGAGTCTTCCATATGTCTCATGCTCTTGTTCAAAGGATGTCTATCAACCTGTGTCGTCCATTCCTCAGAACTCTTGACTTTGCATGTCGTCCATACCCTCAGTGTGTCTCAGAATCACATGAAGTTGTAGTCATATTGTGCACCCTAGTCCTACTTTCCTCATTGGTAGGTAACCTTGAATCCAACATTCGACATTTCATCATTGGTCGTTGCCTGGGTGGTTTACCTTGTGTTTCACGAAAAGAAATCTATTCACACATTGGGATTCATGCAGTGTCTTGGATGCCATTATCCCTATTGTTGGTTTCCTCTCCTTTTTCAATAGTTTTCCTTATTGACTTCTATTCATAGGGTTGTTTTTGTGTACTGCCTGCATCTGGAACACATGAAAGATGCACAGGTTCGTTGGTTCGTGAACATGTTCTTCGTCCGATTTCATCCAAATCATCAAGATCCTCCTTTGTACCTCGTGTTGAATGATGAGAGATGCCTTAATTCTCTCCTTTCATTGGGCCTCCTTCCATCGACTTCAACTCATATATTATGGAAATGAGACCTAGAGTCCTATGAGTACCTAGAGGCTTGCAGTCATTAGTGGTAGGTTCTCTTGCCATCTATAGTTGAGAATACATCAATGTCTCTTGAGCGATGTATTCTTCAAGTGTTCGACCCCTACACCTCTATTCACACTTGTAAAAATGTACTCGGTGCCTTGATACCTACTTTCATTATCGATAGGTTGTCTCATGTTTGTTAATGGTATACCTTAATGATCGGTAATCAAACAAAGTCTCATTGTGCTCGACCTCAACTCCTTTATTCACATGATGTATACTTTCACCTTTGGAGGATTGTGTAGAAGACTTGAAGACATCAGTTCATAGTCGCAGCTTTCCTAAGTTGTTTCTACCTTTCATGGGACCAATACCTATGTGACTTCAGTGATCATGGGAGATCAGATTGTACTCCATTGTATACAAATATCTTCAGATTCATTTTGAGATTGTTTTTATTGGGCCTTGTTCGTGACTATGATAGCCTCTGGCATATAACCACCTTTGTATTTCCTATCCATGGCCATGGACAATTGCTTGGTATATTTTCACATGGATCTGCAGTGTAATTCAAATTAACATCCATATGTGCAAAGTCAGTACAGATTGTAATATTCTCATGAGCAACTAGTTCTTCCAGGTGGGTCCCCATTACTCCACTTTTTGGTCTTATAATGTATTTCGACCATCGCAGATACTCATTTGACCTCACACATTAGGGGGCATCTGTTATAGCAAGATTTACCTCACCCTATGCAAACTTGCACAAAGGGCCTTTTTCCATTTCCATATGCAGACTTGAAGTCCCTTTTTGCAAATACCAGAGATAAAAACATTATTTTTCCACATATACACGCCCTACCTATTGTACGTCATGTGTGTATGTAGGTTGCACCACTACAACCCACGTACATTGGTTTTTGTGCTCGAAATTAAAAAATGGTGTCGGGTTTCCATGTCACATCATGAGATCCATGATCCTTGACCTTCCATATACTGGAACCGTTATGACTCAGCCCTTTAGTTTTTCACTTGAAGGCTATAAATGGGCCAAATACGAGCTATGGAAAAGAGGTGAAGAATTCAACTTTGAGAGAAAAGTTATTATGGAGAAATTATTCACTTCATATTGAATCTGCATCCTTTTATCCTTTTAATTTTGAACACATTGTTCAACCCCCAAGCTCTTCCCTACTTGATTGAGAACCTCATTGTCTCTCTTATATGAGATTTCCTTTGGTGGAGTATTGAAGTGGTGGAAGCCCAGCTGGAAGGAACTTAGTTTCTCGGTTCTGAACCGTGCCGACACAAAAGTTTGTAATCCATTCACTTCTACTGATTACATTTTAATAGAAATACTCTTTTCTCGTCGAATTAATATCTTGCAAATATTTGAATCGTTACTCCATGAGAGTATTTGTTATGAATGTGATGGATTATGTTATTGAATGTGATAACATTATATATTATCACCATATGCTTGTGTTTCTTGGTTGTTGAGGACAAGTTGCAGGTGTATTGGTTTGAGTCAAGTGGTCAATGGTGGACTTCATCAAACATCTGGACGAGGTAGGCCTTTTATCTTGTCTTGGTAGCATATTTGTTTATATAGCATACCCGAGATTAGAGTTTATTTCTCCAGTCATTTCCTTCTGTTGTGGTTTACTCCTAGCCATAAAGAGATTTTCCTCATAACAATAATTTGGCACTCTTTCATAATAATTTTCCTATGGACCCCACATAACTTTGATTGTTAGATATCAAGGTCACATGGAAGTGAGAAGAGTGTGTTACGGTGAATTTGTTCTCCTCTTAGGGTGTGTCCTCTAAAATGATTGAAATTCTTGAGGATGAGATCCTTTTTTCAAAATTAATGGGGAAGTTCCAAAATTAGGTTTATAAATATATGAATCACTCATAATTTGAGGTGGAAATATTCTTGATTTAAACAATATTATGAGGTACTTGATTTGGGCATAATATTTCAATGGTAAGCTTCATGAATAAGAATATATATTCTCTAGAGAGAGAGATACAAAGTGATTATTGTCATCATGTTTGCCTTTTTTATATATTGTTAACTTGTATGTTCAGGTTTATATATTTTCCCGTGAATCTATAGGCATGAATAGATGAACATCAGTGGTAGGCCTGACATTCAAGAATCCTATAATGTCATTATGGAATATCATTTTTAAGTTAGTGATGATTGTGACCATGACACATTATTTGTTAAACTTTACTTTGGTTTAATATATGAATCATTGAGAAAGAATGGGATGACATTCATAGAAAATTATAGTTGGATCAATGGGTTTGGGGGATAGTTCAAGTTGGCATAGTCTCTTTATGGGTTGAAGCAACTTCATAAGAATATAGGAATCTGAAATACTTGGATTATTTTAGAAATAGGGCTTGGAAAGGAAAACACAAGGGCATGAGTGTTTGTATATAATGAGAACCTTGGATGTTCCACAAGGGTCATTCTATGATTTTACTCAAATCATTTAGAAAAGTAGTTGACTATAAAATATAGGCCATGAAGTTCATGTAGAGGTGAGGCCAACACATATATAATAGACCATTGCATGCAAATTAAAACTCAAATTTGACATATTTTGAAACACATGTTATGTAGAACAATTAATTTTGATGTTATTCCTCTTCTTTCTGCCATTTTCTGCCTCGCTGCAGGAAGACCATTTTCGAGCAAGCATTGAACAGGAAGTGCGTCAATCGTTTTCACAGGCAGGCAAGTGAATAATATGCGGATAGTTAATAATATCTTGCTTTATATATGGGATATTGTAAAGAGGGGCTTCAGGGAAAACAAGAACATAGAAACATATGCTTATGATCTAGATTATTTTGGAAAATTGAACTTGGTGTCATGACTAGATTATTGTCTTGGTATTGTAAAACCTAACATGAAGAAATTACACTCACTTAGAGTAAAGAAATGGGTGGCATTTTTTCAATTAGGATGATAAAGTGTGCATACTTTTATGACTTTTGCATTGATAAGAAGGGATGCATAATTGATCACTGAGAAAATAGTGAATTTTGAATCAATGGAAATATTTTAGTGAATTTTGAATCAATGGAAATATTTTTTTCTTAATCTGAAGTTGAAACATCCAATTTTAACATGGAAAGAGATACACACTAAATAGGTCATGGTTTCACTCAATCATGATAAGTTATTGCCATTGTCAAAGAAAATCACTGAAAGATATCTTAAAAATGAAACTTTTATTTTAATTGAATACATATTTTTAATATATATATATATATATATATATATATATATATATATATATAATGCATACATGTATATATATAGATATGTTTTTTTAATATATACATGTATATGTATTTTTAATATATAAATGTATATATACATGTATATTTTAATTTATTGAAAAAATTAAAATAAAATGTGATATACATGTATATTTTAATCTGGTTGAAAAAATTCAAAATATTAAGAACTCAATTTCCACATATTTAGATAGCATATATTCTCATTCCCAATATTATGGTTTTTTTTTTTTTTATTAAAATTATAAATATTATTCAAAGAAAAATAAAAATATTGAACATTTGAACATCATAAAAAATTAAATTATTATTAATAATTGTTTATTTACCAAATTTTACTTTATTTATCATTCAAATTTAATATTAATAAATTTAGAGAAACAAATTGATTATTACTATATCTTTATTGAAATAAATTGTTATAACATTATGTTGTTAACATAATTCTATAAGTTCTTGAAATAAATTGTTATAACATTATGTTGTTAACATCATTCTTCTTATAGAGGTAAAATTTATCGTCGCTAGTTCTAGCTATGAAATCAAGAAGTAGCTCTAAAATATTCCATTATCACAACGTTGTAGTCAGGGGTAGTTGCACTCACCTCTAGCATAAGCACTCCCATACTATGAAATACCCTGGAATCCCTTGTCCAGCGAAAGAAGAATAGTCTGCAGAAGTACCTGCACAACTAGAATCACATATAATGAATCAACAAGAATCCAAGATCTCTGAGAAACGAAGATCCTCAACCTCCATTCCTCAAACAACAAAAATCCCATAGTATGAAATAAAATCCACAAATCTTGGCTAAATCATACAATACATGTAATATCATGAACTTATCCGCAAATTCATGGGCCTATATTCGTTAGATAGAGCCCCACTTTGGTGGATCAAAACTCATTGGAAGCCCAAAGGTGATTTGGAGCTAAAACTAGGATACAAGTGATTCGTTACAACCATATTCAACTAAGTATAATATCAGGAGAAGATATTCGAGAACGACCCTTATTTGTTCAATTCGGTAGGCCTATACCTGCATCGATGGAAGGAAAACTTCATTCCTATCAAAAAATACTTCACTGATACCCCTATTTGGATTCGTCTATACTCTCTCCCACATGAATATTGGCACTTGGAGATCATGGAAGGAACTGACAATACATTGGGCACATTCGTCTGGATAGATAATGCAACACAACAAGTTCCATAGACCTCATACGTATGGATCTATGTGTACATCAATGTTTTGAAGGCTCTACCTACAACAATAAGCTTACGATATCATGATTCATAATGGATTCAGACAACATATTACGAACACATCCCATTTCAGTGTCATAAATGTCATGCACATGACCATCTCTTCAAGGAGTGTCCTATGAAAAAACTACTAGAACAAACCAAAATGTACCAAGCCAAGGATGAAGAGGGCTTTGAAAACGTCCCCACCAAGAGGAAAATTCTTTGGAAAATACCCAATCATCCAAATCCAAAAGGACCCCACACCAAAAATAACTTTGAAAAATTGACGACAAATAAAATATGAATGATGAGCAATAGAATCGAGAATAGAAGATGAATAGAAAAACAACAAGAATAGAACCTCCTATTACTTATAACAAGGAATAATATCTCAACAAGAAAGAACCCATAAACTTAGATGAATATGAAGAGATGGCCCCAACCGAAGATGACAAGGAAGATGGAGAAGATGGAGAAGAAATGGAACTAGGAAAATAATATCTACATATCATGGCAACAACATGTGAATGACAAGAAGAAAATTCCATCCATGAGAAATAGATCTAGCTTCGAAAAAATGCTCTCCTCAAGTCTAAATCCAAGGAAAAGGCAACTACATCACAAAAAGGTAAGCATACCGCCTCCTCTACCCTAGGCAGAAATAATTCCACTACAAAATAATCTATCAAATATACCAAAGAATAAAAAAAGAGAGGTCTTCCAACCAACAAGCAACTTCTCCAATAATTAGGGGAAATCCTAGTCAATTCGAATCAAATCAAGATCATGATGGAAAAATTATCACCTCAATCCCACTTGTCTCAATGAAAATAACCTCATGGAATATTCGACGCCTCAATGGCCCAAGAAAAAAAAGATCCTTGAAGGTTGTGATCTCTTAATAAAATCCTTCCATTATGATGCTTCAAGAAACCAAATGCCCCTCTAAAATCTTAGAAAATATAGCCTCCAAATGTTGGTGAGGATGTCAATCAATTTTTCTCAATGTTGATGGAGCCTCTTGAGGACTTTCCATCCTTTGGAATCCATCTGAAACCCTCCTCACCCACTTATTCACCATCAAGAGATCGATTTAGGCTAAATTCCATTTAATAGGCTCAGACCAAGGGGAATTCATCACCAATATCTATGGCCCCCAAAATCTCCCTGACAGACTAGCCTTCCTCAAATTGTTGCTTCATTTGAAATCGTTCATCAACCAAGTGCCCTGTGTTATGGGAGGAGACATTAACCTCGTCACCTCTCTTTCTGAAAAATCAGGGGAGGGGGGTAAATCATCTAGAGAAAGACTCTGACCACTTTAAGGAGACCATCCATATCCTCAAGTTTGTAGAATGGGAAACATGGAATGGAATATTCACTTAGAACATCCACCGTAGGGACATCCACCAAAATGTCTCTTTCATGGACCTCTTCCTCATCTCTGAGTCCCTTTTGGATAATAATTTTTCTATTGAAGAATTTGTCCTACCTTTTCATGGATTTGAGCACTGACCCATCTATTTATCTAGAAATGAAATCCAACCCAAACAACAAACCCTTTAGATTTGAAAATTTCTAGCTATACCAGCCATCTTTACAAGACAACATTGCTCAATGGTGAAAGGAAGAGACAATACCATTTCAATCTTTGATGTACATGTTTCAACAGTGCCTAAAAAAAATAAAAAAGTAGTTGGATATTGGGAATAAAGAAGAATTTGGTGACATATTCCACACCAAAATCCAACTCACTAACAATATGAAACAACTTCAATAGTGAATGATAGCCCATGGTAGAAATGAGGAACTCATGGCTGAAAAATCCAATCTCAATGCTCATATATCTATCAAGGAGAAGTAGGAGGAGAAGTTATGGAAAAATATATATCGAATCCAATGGATAAAATTTGGTGAGAGAAACAATAAATTCTTCCACATATCAATGCTCCAATGTAGACACTAAAACATTATTACATCTCTTCAAGACAGATAAGGAAAAAAACTCTACAACCACCAATACATAGAAACAAATTTAATTCAGTATTATAACACGTTGTTGGAAGAACCTCAAAAGGATTTGTAGGAATCCATCCAAAAAATAACCCAACACATTCCAAGGCTGGTGACTTAGGAGCACAACAAAACATTGATGACAGAAATATCCTCTGAGGAATTCGAATAAGTTATCATGGAAATTCCCAAAGGTAAATCTCATGGCCCTGTTGGTTTCATTGCTGACGTTTTCCATGCTTGTTGGCCTTTGATAAAACAACATGTTCTTGAAGTGGTGGAAGAATCTCGGAAATTACTCAAGGTCCTCTCAACCTTTAACTCCACCTTTCTCACCTTAATTCCCAAAGAGGACAAGCTTTAATATCCCAATAAATTCAAACCTATATCTCCTTATAATTTCATCTATAAAACCATCACTGAAATCATGGGTAATCACCTCAAACCCCCCCTCCCCACCCTCATCTCCTATGAGCAATCTGGCTATATGGAAGGAAGGAAGATTCTTGATAAGAATATTTTGGCTCATGAAATCATTCACTCCCTGAAATCAACCAAAAATCTTGGCATCTTAATCAAGCTTGATATTTCAAAATCCTTCAATAGTCTCAGTTGGGATTACATCCATAGTACTATCCTCACCTTCGTATTCTCCATACCCTAGACCCAATGTATTATGTCCCTCATCTCCTCAAATTTATTCTCCATCCTTTTCAATGGTTCCCCTTCACAAATATTTTCCCTTTCTCAAGGAATTCGACAAGGCGACCCCCTCTTCCCCTTTCTCTTCATCCTAATAGCAGAAGGAATTGGACATTGAGTGTTGGCTAGTGAGCCTTTTCCGCCATCTTGTTGTTCTTACGTATATTTTGATGATGGAATTGGTTGTCAAACTAAAATTTTTGACAACAAGTATGTGAGATGGGCATGAAAGTTACCAAATGGGAAACTCTGATCTGTAGATGACAGATTTTAGAAGAATTATGGCTCAATAAGTTTAAGTTGAATCATACATAATTGGGACGTTGATTTTGATTTTGAGAGCAAGGATCCTCTTGTCCTCTACTAGGTCTAATGACCATCTATGTGAACCAAATGTCCACATCATTTCTCTCAAAATCAAAATCAACATCCCAATTATGTATGATTCAACTTAAACTTATTAAACCATAATTTTGCTAAAGTCTGTCATCTACAGATCACAGTTTCCATTTGGAAAATTTCATACCCATTTGGAATACTTGTTGTCGCAAATTTTAGTCTAACAACCAATTCCAGCATTAATTCCCCCTTTTTCAGCTGAAAGGAGAGACCAAAAGTGGTTTCTTGAACCATCATCATTTGATTTTTGAAATCCCCCCTTTAAGGTAAATAAGAGTTACATCATTGTACTCCCTCTTCTAGGATTAAGAGAGTATCATACTTATGTCATTTGTGTACAACATGAAGTGGGCATGCAGAAAAAAACACACGTTATCTCATCCCATGAGGGCTATGCTCGAAAGATACGCCATAAGGGGACCACTTATGTGATGCAATATTGGTATTTACTCGAGATTGAATTCTACGGTAAGACTTGTATAATCGCTTGGTTGTTGATTACCATTGCCAAGGATCGATCCACTCATAGTGAATCTTCAATCTTGCAGGTTTCTTCAGTGTTGAACATTTGTCTGAAGAATGGTTATGCTTTCCACAATGCTGGAAAGGATGGAAATCAAAACACTAATTCTCCATGTGACCAACTCGATTGCAATGTTGTCATGTCACATTATGATGTTGAACTTGAACAGGGGAAAGTGAATCTTCTTGAAGGAATCCAACACTTTGGAACTTGATTGGTTTGGAATAATCGGGAATATGAAAGGTAACTTCCTTGTCATATCCAAGTCCTGTTCTATTCTTGTTGTAGATGATTTCTTTCCAAGGTTTGATGATGGGCTTGGGAAGTGTATTCTGAACCCGTTGCTTTGAAATCTGCGGAAGTTGATTTACTACATGTTGTTGTAGCATTGAAAGGTTTTCTTCACTGAAGTCAAAAGAAAACTCTTAAAATGTAGGTTCATGAATAGATTCTTCTTTGTATGCATCTGGATTTGTCTTAGCGGGTTTCTCCTTCACTAACTGTTGATCATCATCATCATTATAGAGAGGGTTGTTCTGAACAAAAACTAGTTCAAAATTGTTCACTAGCTATTGATTTTTGAGATCCCTGATTTCATCATTCAATAGTTGGGATAGAGATTGAAGAAGTATAAGTTTATCTTGTGTCACTTGCAAACAATTTAGCACTGATTGAAGAGTTGATTTGTTCAATATTACTGTGTTGTCTTCAGTGGTGTTTATTAGAGTGTTTAGTAACTCTAATAATTCTAGATTTCGAGCCATTTCAAAAAAACACTAAATGAGGTCTCCTTGTGCAGGTACATCCTGATTACAATTTGACTCGACAGAAAAAGGATTATCTGCAACTCCCTCACTTGAATCACTCACTTTAACTTCACGCCCTCTTGTACTCGCTCGCTTGAACTTTTCTTGCTTTCTTCCAAGAAATTGAGGGTGTCAGATACTACCGAAAATGCACCCGAAAACTTGATTTTTACAATGATTTGAGTTTCAAGCACTCAACCTATAGACGCGAGAATAAAATGACACAACCAAGTTGTGGGTTTCGGGTTCAACCTAGAATGCACCTTATGACAAATTCAATTCAACTCAATTTGATTTCAAAAATACAAGTAAACTTACAAATATATTATTGCAAGTACATATCAACTTGATCAAGTAATCTTGCAACAAACATTGTTTGCAAGTTACAATTTAACTTCAAATGCTCGATGATGTGTTGCGTTTGAAATCTTTGATTTGTCCATTACTGATGTGGTTGATGACTTGAATGGTTGAGAATGTTCTTCACATATGCTTGATCATATGTGCTTGATTGTCATTAATTTTTTTGCCTGAATTTGATTTCCTTGTACTCAATGTATGATGCATTAAATGATACATTACAAACGTGTTTATGTCAAACATAGACATTAAACATCATAAATCAACCATGCAAATATTCACCACAACACACTATGCAAGGTGTACCTAAGATCCTCTTATTCGATTTTGGGCGGATCTAGGATATAGAGCAAAACACTTCAATTTTATTATAAGTATCTCTCTTACGAGACTACATACAATGGGAAGGATATAATGTATTTTCTCCTTCACCATGCTTTAACAAGGATTTAAATTCATAACATTTCTCTTATGCTCTCAAAGACTTAAGAAAACAATAAATGTCTTCTCAAAAAATGAGTTTCTTACAACCTCAGTTCGTCACTCACTTACAAATTTTCCTAATTCATAAAGAAATAACGAACATCTCTCACTCATGCTCTCTCTCATTTACTAATGAGCAAAAATATTACATTTACACACCTCCATGTCTTTATGTTAAAACAATTTCTGGTCCTTCATCCGGTCCTCAATCTGGTCCTCAATCCGGTCCTTCATATGGTCCACAATACAAACCTCTATATGAAAAAATATTTTTGTAACGATTTTGATAATTTAATATCAATTGAAAAATTGTCCACCAAAATCGAGCATAAGTGGCTTAAAAAAACGAGGACACACAACAATCATATGACACGCAGAAGAGATCTGAGTGGGTGAAATCGCACCCGTTCGCATGGAGATCCAAATAATCAGGATATTATTGTTGAGATGATTATTTGCCTCATATATGCGTTCGCCTTAGATATTCTTAGATCTGCGTTTGCGATGGCAATGTGGCATCAACAGTAAATCTCAAATCCGTGTTCACGTTTTGGTTATGGGCCCACCACGTTCAAATCGACCCTCTTTTTTCCATGATGAGTAGAAACAACACTGAATGATGATTAACATTCATACTCAACCCTAAATATGGAATCTGGAACTTGATTGTCAATTCCAGAATTCATTTTCTGCACAAACTGAATAATTAATGATAGAATTCAGATCCTTTACCTTGCAGCAAAGATGCACATTCCAATTATGGCCATGCTTTTCTAGATCTCCATATTCTCCCAACACATTAGATTGCACTTTGGATGCATTTTAGATATCATCCAAACTTGAGGAATCCAATGTCTATCATAGATCTAGCGCATGCAAAATCGTTGATGCTTTCTACCGCCTCTCTGAAGGAAATCATAATCAAATTGAGTGATTTCTCTTTATGCCTATCCACAACTGAGTAAAATCTCAAATTGTTTGCCCAGGAATGCTTAGAAATGTAAGGGAACACAGGGGTATGTTGAACTCAAGATCATATCATTGGACGCTATAACTTGGGAAAACCATAAGAAATTTTATGGATAAAAAGTCATAAAAAAAAATCAATCGAAAAAACTGAAGATACCCATTTGGGTAATAACCTAGGCGTTCCCTTTGCAACATCTACCACAGAAAGCAAAAACTTTTGTTCAGAGAAAAAATCATTTTTCATTTGCATCTTTTGTTTTCCATTTTGAGGAGAATTGTATTAGCAAGTTTTTATCTTTAAACATTGATTTTTTTAATCAATACTTGGAGGGATTAGATAAATCTATAAAACACCTTTCCAACGCTATTCTATATGCTTAATTTGGATTTTAATGGAGGCCGAAATATGCATTTTAATGGATACATATTCCGCAATTGGACAAAATCTATTTCTTAAGAGATGAATATCTTTAAAATAGAGATGAATCTTGAGAAAACAAAAATATCTTTTGGCGTGTCTTGGAATCTAGTTTCCAATGGAATTGAAATCATTAAAAAAAGATAAATATTGAAAGAGAAATCTATTTTTTACCAACAGGGACTCCAAAATCAGTGAATTTCCCCTTCAGTAATGGCTTCTCCTTGGATTGCATGTAATTTCAGTGCTGCATATTTTCTTCATTGGCTCATTGAGTGTTGCCTCTTTTCTTCATTCTCTATCCACCAGATCGATCACCATATCAAGGGTCTATTCTCATCTGCAAACCCAATGCTGGGCAGAGTATTATAATATGATTTGGTTTGCGTTACATTCCTCAATATAATCCATGATACAATCCTTGATACAGTCCGCGAGACGTTCCTCAATACGGTCCTCGATACATTCCTTAAAATGAAACCGCATTTAGTACCGTTTCTCTTCCTTCACATTTTTCACCATGGATATGATATTTTCATCCTTTTTTCACCATGGCTCTGATATTTTCATCCTCTTTTCACCATGGCTCTGATACCAATTGATAAAATATGCATAAGAAAAATAATATGGTGAAAAAGTATCACTAGCCAACACTCAATGTATTCAAACCAAGGGTACATATTTATAGTACAATGGGTGATGCCACCTCATAGAGAGATTTGCTCTAGATCCTAAAATCATGCATGATGACCAAGCTAGGCAATCTTAACTAAATCATTAGTCATCACTTGAGGATATATTACTAATATCCTAAATGAATAATAAAAATATAGATGACAATTTAGACTTAGTGATTGGTAAAGGTAAGCCATAGGATAATAATCCCCCCCTCAATCACAAGTCTGATCAATAATACCAACAATAAAGCATAAACTGGTATCAATTGGTATCAAAGCTTCTTTGTTTTATCAGTAGCAACTGAGCAAGGAAAGTGGAAAGATATCAATCTACATGGAGAAGAAAAACTATCTACTCATCAACAATTCATTGATTCTACTATGATAATGGAAAATCCTATAGTACGTGAAGCTCAACATATCAAAAAAGTCCTAAAATATTTCATGAAATATTAAGGAATATCAATAAATCAAGGTAAATTACAACTCTTCTTTTTCAATATGCCTCCTACGATTTAAGCTCATCTGACAAGAATCCTAGGATATCAATGAATTTTGGTCCCATATAAGTATCTTTGGGTTCCCTTGTTGGAAAATACTTTAAATAAATCATCATATGAGGACCTCCTCTCTCGAATGGCCGAAAAACAAGACAACTCGTCCTTTCTCACTCTCAAACTAGTTGGGGGATTGGTCCTTGTCAAATCTTTCCTTCACGAAATGCCCATATACCACTTCTCGTTCTTAGAATCCTCGAAGTACATCCTCAAAGCTATTAGTAATATGCATAGAACATTATTCTAGGGATGAACCAAAGGGAGAAATAAATGGGCCTTAGTATCATGGGCCACTATCTGCTTGCCAAAATCGGCAGGAGGTCTCGGACTGCGTGATTTGGAGATATTGGGGAAGGTCCTGGGAGTCAAGTTATGGTGGCAATGGCTAAAAGAACTACAATCTCTATGGGATCACCTATAAAAGAATAAATATGCCAAGAGGAGCAAGAAAGTCAACTAATATACATGCACAATGCATCTAATGACTCCAACATTTGGAAAATAGATTGGAAAAATTGAATCCCAATTCAACAAAAATGATTTTGGGAAATTCAAAATGGCCTAGAAGACCTCTTTTGGGATGGCGTCTGGAAAAAACAACCTAAATGGTCAAATCAGAAGGAACTTCAAAGTATAAAAACTCTCATAATCAGACAAAATAAAATGGTAGTAGCTCACTACTGGATCTCCCAGGAGTCACATCACCAATGGAACTATTTTCTTCCCAAATAATCTGGACATGATTGTTGGACCAAGACACCCTCAATCTCTTCTAGGAAGATCTCACCAACAAAAAAATCAAGATCTACAACCAGGAATACCAAATACATTAGGATAGCTCCACAAAAGGAACCTTCACAGTCAAATAAGCATATACGATAGCTACAAAATATCAAAATCATCCCAAGAAAAGAATCTGGGAGTGCATATGGAAGCAAAACCTCTAGCCAAGAGAATCCACTTTTCTTTGGTTGCTCATTCACAAAAAAAAAAACTTAGAACAACCTCCTCAAGGAAGGCTACTCTGGACCATCAATATGCCCCCTTTGGCTCACCCAAGAGGATTCCATTGATCATCTATTCAATTCCTTCCCCTTCTTTGAGGATATTTGGGATCTAAATTATCTCCTTTTCCATAGAACTAGGCACAATAAAGAGAGAATTCAAGATACAATCGAGAATTGGTCTCAATCTATTATCCAAAACCCCATCGTCAATCGAGCATGGTAGATCTTCCTGGGATTCCTGCTATGGGAAATATGGAAAGAGTGAAATAGGAGAATATTCAAAAAGGAAAGATTTACCCCAAATGAGATCCGTAGAAAAAATACCAAGGCCATTTAAGAAATAATTCTCACCCAACCCTGGCAAGATGAACATCAGAAGAGAAACCAGTATGAGAGAACTATCCTTCTCATTTTAAGATTGAACCATAATCTCTCTCCCCTTCGTCCGAAACAAACCCCCAACACTTATAAGGTATGAGAGAAACTAGTATGAGAGCACTATCCTTCTCACTTTAAGATTGAACCATAATCTCACTCCCCTCCTTCCGAAGCAGAAATAATGCATCTAATCTTCTTTCTTTGGAAGAAGGGCTAGCATAAGCCAGAAAAAAAAAGGCTACAACAAGTTGATCACATAGGGTCACTCACAACTTATCATCAACATGATAAAGCCCACTCACAATGGATCTCAACTATCTAAGATTTATAATATATGGCGCCTTGAGTCCTCCCTGGAGCACATCTCTATTCTAATTATCCACATTCTAGCACTCATTCCAATCCATGTGCGTTGATCAACCAACAAGCTAGCGGATTGGCTAGCAAATAAAGGCATCTAAAACGATAGAGACAAATGGGACATGCCTTATGACCCCACAAAGAAATATAGGCTAACGATGACCTACGGATTTGCATCCCTCATATGGGGTGTTAGGGATGTGAACCCCGGATGGATCATCCCTCGATGTTAGGTTGACATCTATGCCGATGGGGATGCGAGCCATGTTGGGTTATGAACCCAAGGTCGATAGTACATTTGAGCAGGCGGGATCGCACGATCCATACGTACTCTTGCATTGAGTAGCGGGAAGATATGTCACTTACCATAGTGAAAAAATTAATGTTATTAACACTGCATACTACAACCTCTCTCTGTGATTCCACCATCATGATTAAGCAAGGCTTAATGAGAAAGACAATGTGGAAAATGAGAATAGAATAGCTCTGTAGACAAAGAGAATTTTTGTAGGGACAAAGAAGAGATATTATCTTTGAAATAGTTCCAGCAAGGGACCATTGGGCACATCAACTTGGCTGGTGGGTAGCCATACATTCCTCTATTCATATTTCTAGCCTAACATTCATAAATTTTGTCTAGGCCATGATGGCTCCACATTGAGAGTATCTGAGGGGTTGTCATCGAGGAGCTAGAGATCCAACTGAGACTATGACCCGCCAGGTGGAGAAGATCTGTCAACAACCATGGTTCAAAGAGACACACATGAGGCTACAACCAACTTCCATGCTACTACCATGCCATACCATGTCATGCTTTTGAGATCATTTGGATGAAGTCGAAGATTAAGTACATTTGGATATAACCATGACTACATATTGGGAGGTGGTCAAAGTCATTATCAGTTGGGTTCCATACCTAGGTAGCACTCGAGCAAGGGAGACTAAATACTGGAAAAATGTTTGAGTTGTATTCACACATGAAGACTCTCCTAAGCCAAATATTACATATAAGATAAGATTCCCAAAACATCATTCAGTTGCAACTTGATAGTCTACATATGCTTCTAATGGACTCTCTCTCTTTCCTTCCATCCTCCAGCACAATCATGATTACTTCCACCTCAAAGAGCACAACCCAATATACTACTGAGCCACATCAAGACCTGACAGAGACTCCTCCTACCTTATAAACTAAAGATATCTTTATTTAAAAATACCTTATAACCTAAAGATATCTTTATCTAAATTTTTAATGAATATCATAAAAAGAGATTAAAATAAAATCACCTCCACCCTCCAACTCTACTACTATATTGTTTTTCTAACTTTAAATACTCTTTTTAAAAATTCCATACAAACTATATAAAAAAAAAAACAATTCTTTTGCTGCTAGTCTAGTTTCCTTAATAGCAGGCCATCAACATCAACAAAACTTTTTAGTATATATGTTACTCTACATTAATATTTTTGACCATGTGCTTAAAAAAATCATTCTTCTTAAAACAAATTTTTCCTTAATGGGGCCATCAACAAAGCTTTTTAGTATATATGTTACTATACATTAATATTTTTGACCATGTGCTTAAAAAAAATCATTCTTCTTGAAAACAAATTATTATAGCATTCCATATTTTTTCATCACTCGTCACTCTTCACTCTTAAGATGTTTTAGGGATTTTATTCAGTACAAATTAATGTTTCAATTCTTAGAGGGGATTTTATTCAGTACAAATTAATGTTTCAATTCTTAGAACATAACGATAATTTATCATGTTAAAATCTCATAAAATTATTTATAATAATTTATTACGATTTTTTATCATGTTAAAATCTCATAAAATTATTTATAATAATTTATTACGATTTTTTTAACATTAATTATTTTTAAAGGATAATATTTTTTAGTCATATATTTTTCTTTCATGAAATAAGATTTGTATCATAATTATTAAATAATTAGGATGCTATATTTAATATCACATCTTTAATGTGGAGATTGCATAATGTTTTTTGAAAGTATTTATTTAAATGGAATTTTGGTTATATCTATTTTAATTATTTTAGAAAGTTTTTTCTTGTATTATAATGGGAAATGGATATTTTAGTTTATATCAAGATATGATATTAAGAATTCTAAATCCCTTCACCAAGATTTAATAGTTAAGTTGGCCTAATAGTTAAGAACATGTGTTTTTTCGAGGAGGTTATAGGTTCAAATCCAAAGGGAGGTAGGGTATGTACACCTCCACAAACTTTAGCAGTTAATTTGTTGCGCATATACACCAATTTGGTTTCTCGCTTGGCTATGACCTTAAAATTAAATTGTTATTATTATTGTTGTTGTTGTTGTTAATTCATAAAAATAGTGATCGAATAACCTTTGGAAATGGACATTAACTAATAAATTGAAATGGGGTTGTCTCACTTTTTTCAATTAATATATCATGATTCCCTAAAAAGGTGATTGATTTTCCCTGAGAAAGGGCATTGATTAATCGAAGGGGTAATAGTTGTGAATTTTCTCTAAACACTTTTATGAATGATAAAATAGATTGAGATAAGTCAATCAACTTGAACGCTAAAATTCATATAACCATATTATCAATCTCTTAGTGTCTCAATGTGACATAATATTGAAGTCAACCATAACATTAACTTTGCACAACGATTTTCAACCATAGGAAAACCATAAAAAATAATGGCCAAACCATCTCTGCATGGCCTACTATAATTAACACCGATCAACCATTATTAGCCATAGTTAACCATGGCCAACCATACTCGACCAAATTCATACATGTTCAACCATAGTTAATGTGGTCTAAACCATGGTAACCATAGACATCATGATCAAACACAATCAATCATAGTCAAACATGATCAATCATAGCCAACCATTATCAACCATATTGAACCATGGCCAACCAAAGTCAAGAAGGCTCAATTTGACATTACCCTTGATGAACATTGTAGTGAAACATAACCATTGAGGAATGTATCAATTTTTCATAAGTGATCCAAGCTGAAAGTCACAATGTGAAATTACAGTTGATGAACATCACAATTGACAGAACCCTTGAATAATATCACAATGTGACATAATATTTAAATATAATTGAACAAGCATTGCAATTTGTAATTTTTCTATGTATTAATTGAAGGAGTTGTATATAATATTTTAGGAACATCTCAATCCAACATAACATTTGAGGAGTGTCACAATGTTATCTAACCCATTATGAATGTCACATTGCAACAAAACCATTGTGGAACACTGCAATTCTACATAAGCCAAGCAAGATGAATGTTGTAATGAGACATAACCATAAAAGAATGTCATAATCAAACATAGCCCTTGAGGATCATCACATGTGACATAACCATTGAAGAATGAAATGGTTTTGATATAAGTAAGCCAAGATGAAAATCACAATGTGACATAAACATTGAGGAACACTGCAATAAACATAACCATTGAGTAGCGTTGACCATGGTAAACCATGACCATCAATTTCAACAATAATAAACCATAGTTGAGAACAATGAAACAAAAACCAATTCTATTCAACCATGGCCAACCATATTCAACCATGGTCAACAATAGTTAAACATGTCCAACCATATCCAATTAAACTCAATAAAACATAATCTTGATGAATTGCAATGCAACATAACCATTAAGGAACCTAGAAATTATATTACAAGTTGTTTCCTCATATTTTCTATTATCTAGTTCCTAATATGTGACATAATTATTGATGAAAATAGCAATGGGACATAATGTCATGCCCCATATTATTATTAAATAAATAAATAATAATAATAATAATAATAAAGAAGTATAATAATTGTCCTAAAAGGATCATAAAAAATACATAAAAAAATATCTTGGTAATAAAAGAAAATTGTAAAATAACTAACAAAACTTTACGGAGAACCCTAAAATATAATAAATAATTAAATAATTGATCCTAGGGATTGAGTTCTTTACCACTGATGGATTATATATAAGGACAAAGGAGGAGAAAATACATCTCATTTTTCTTGGGCAATTTGAGGGCAATGATAAGAAGAATTGAAATTGTAGTGGATTGAGGGCTCAAGATATCTCGGTTGGGATGGATGAGGGGTCGATTGGGAGGAGAGTCATGTCCCACACTTTTTTTCAGCTTGAGGCATCACATAATTGAGAATTCGAGTGCCATGGGTAATTTGATTCCTTTAGCATCAAGGAAGTTACTCAACATCTGCTCCTTATTGTACTTTACAAATTTATGTATCTCTAATTCATTTAAATTGTCACACATTATTAAATTTTGGGTCTTAAAATATGGTATCAGATCTCAGATTTCAAACCTTAATGCCTATGGGACTTTCAAATTAGGTTAAAAAAATGGAATTGTAGATCTATATTTCATAGCTACTATGAACCTAGAATATAAATATGGAATGGTATATCTTCATTTCAGATTTGGGCTATTGGTTCCAAGTTTCTTAAGCTAACCCTTCTCCATAATTTTCAGAGAACTTAGATGTTGGTTATTGGTTGATATCCTCGCATCAATTTCTTAAATCAATTTTGTTGTTTT